>VNKF01012419.1:0-107383 GCA_008044355.1 Drosophila lacteicornis
TAAACTGCACAGCCCACTGTACCGCGACGACACACAGACAGGCGCTTGAATTTTGTGTATTCATCATTTGTCTGTGTGCGTGTTTGCTACACATTTTGTATGGGAATTACGCAAAACTTTAAAGATTTATTGTGACTAAACTAAGAGCGTCCCCAACATAATTTGTATACCCAAATGTATGTTAAGGCACACCCTATCTATGGTTTTTTTTTTTTAATTTTTTGGAAGGGGCCGGTATAATAGAAAATTACCAAAAGTGCTTAGGAATAATATTTTTTAGTTTTGTTATTTTCTTATACTGAATTTAATCTCAGTTTTTGAGTTTTACTAATTTTTTTTTTTGACTTGTTCATCTGGAAAAATCTATCTTATAAAGCAGCAAATAGCTCTGAACCCTGGGTGCACTGCTTGAGCAGCTCTGTCAGCTCTGGTTAGCGACAACTCTGGTAGCACACCCCTCACCCATTTGGGTGGTCAAACACTCTGACTGACGGTGGCCCGCCTCGAAAAGGCCAAAAACCCGTTTGCCTCGCTCCGCCACAGGCATGTGTGTAAATGTATGTTAATTTGCCGATCGTTAAATACGAAAATTTGTTGATTTTATTGTCGTCAGTTGGGTTTCTGGCTGTTGTCTTTTGCATCTTTAATTGGTTAACCATATGGCCACGATCTGATTTGTTAACGTTAACCTGTAACTTTGGTTTTACTTCTTGTGTGGGGCTGTTAAATTAGCGTTTATCGAGGTGGACATTAAGGCTTAATTGTGGCTTATCCGTTGGCTATAACAAGTTGGACGATAGGAATTTTTACAGAAAGTGAAATGTGTTACAATGTTTTTTCTATACCATTTGAAAGAAATTCTTTGAGACTTATCTTGAAAATATTTTAAATCACAGTATTTACATTGTTGCAGTAGCAACCCAGCTTGGCCAGCTCCTCTCCCCCGAACTAGAAATAACATTGGCACAATTGGAATTTAATGGAGTCAATTTGGTGTTTTGGTGATGCATAAACTGGCCAAAAGCCTTTGGATTGCTATGGATTCTGCTGAATGCCAAAAGAGAGCCACATAGTCACAATGAAAACGGAAAGCTGGAGCTGTGGATGCACTTAACAAAAATTTCAAGACATATTGTTTGAATATATTTAATTTTAAAGAAATTAATATACAACAAAAAAGTAATACTCCTAAAAACTTCAGAGGTTTAAAAATGATATAGAATCAATAGGTTACTCATCGGTGATTTCAATATCATAAATGCGATATATTATCATAGAAATAATATTAAAAATAAAAAAAATATTAGAAATTGCAACGTTTAAATTTAAAAAATTATAGAATATTTCAAAAGGAAGCTTATTTATTTTATTTTTCGCCGTGTGGCGTTGCTGCTGTGTCTGACGTTGCTACTGCTGCTCCTGTTGCTGCCCGCTAACAATGCAGATCAAGAGATGAGCGCGTCCATTTCTGCGGTCTGCGGATGAGGATCGGCCATTGTGTTCCATTTGGCATGTTGTTTTAGGAGTTCGCTAAAAAGACAAATGTGGTGTGGAGTATTTGTGGAGTAGGAGTTGGAGTTGGAGCTGGAGTGGCTCTGTGGGAGCGGGAGCCTTCGAGCCAGTATAGCGCGTGTTAGTTCCACTCGTTAAGGATTTACGAGCAATTTTTATCACTTTGAGGATCGCTGACAAATCCGGCAACAACAATGCAATGCAATGCAACATGCGCATAATAATGGCAAGTTGTGTCCGACACACACACACACACACACACACGGAGATATAGCCACAATTTCGGAGGAGGACATCCTTGCCAGATACTATGGGTATATGTTAAGACAGGAAGCAGCGCGCTCGCTCGCCTGTCTCATCGTTGTCGCTGATGTGGCCAAAAGTGGCCAATAAAACCCCAGCGACGATGTCACCAAAACAGCAGCAGCAGCAGCCACAATTGCAGCAACTGCTGCGAAAAAGCAGAAGCTGCGACGAATTATAGCAAAGTAATCGCATTGCAACAGTCCAGTCTCTGTCCAGTTTTGTCTATACTCTTGCAAGGGTTATTGCAATGTTTAGCTCAGAAATATTTTTTATATATTTTTTATTTATAAAAAGGTTTTATAATATTTTAGAATTTTTTAGATATAATATTAGAGCTTGCTTTGCACTAGAATTCTCAACTGGATCTGGTAACCAAGCTGAATTTTGATTTTGATATCAATTGAATATTTTTGAATTAGTTTTAAGCAGCAACTTTGGAAAATTATTAGTTAATATTAATATATATTTTTTTATTTATAGAAAGGTTTTATAACATTTTAGATATAATATTAGAGCCTGCTTTGCACTAGAATTCTCAACTGGATCTGGTAACCAAGCTGCATTTTGATTTCGGGCAGGTTATATTGATATTTACCTGAAGCTTGTTTTTTAAATATTTATTTTAATTATTAAAATAATAATTTTTACATTATAAGAGTACCCCGAAACTTACCTGCTCTACCAACGCAGTCCTTCTTGGCCTTTACTTGCATTTATTTCGCATCTCTTCCTCCTCTTTTCGCTTTTTACCACATTTTCAACTTGGCCAATACTGTAGCTGGCGGCTTTTGGCGTTGATTTCCCTTCCAATTTATGTGACATATTGATTTTAAATTGATGATAGTCTATTTTGCGTTGGCCAAGCCATCGTACGACCGAAACCAACTTATTTTAGCCACTTTAAATTGGCATTTTTGCTGGCTAGGCCTGCTGTGGCGAGCTTATATGGATATATTATATATAATAATATAGGAAAAGTAAAAATTATATATAAATCAAGAGCTCAGTCATTAGTTTTCAAGTTGTTATCGAATCCTAGATCGAATCGACAGACCTGGAATTTCCCGAAAAAATTATAGAATGCAACTGGAAAATTTTATGTGCTGCATGCCCCTTGCCTGGGGCGTCATGACCACGGGCCTCATCTGGGGCATCGCGGACTTCATCATCGGCACCATGGGCTGGCAGATGGTGATCGAGGGCAAGTATAGCGACTGGCTGGTCGAGTTCTTCCGCCAATTGCCAGTCGGATACTGTGTGGCGGGATTCTCGATTGTCTTCTACCTAATGGCGATCGTTCACTTCATGTTGGCCTACGGCGCCTACACCGTAAGTCTTTCCCAAGTCGCTTCGGACTCTCAGGTCCTAACGAGGATCGTCCCGCTTTAGGACAATCACCGGCTCGTTGGCGCATGGTTGCAGGTGAGCCTCATGGTATTCCTGATCTCAGTCATCTCCGGGCTGGTGAGTACTTTTGGCATCGTCCAAATTGGTAAGCTATCCTGCGTTAGTTCTGAAAGATCAATATAATTTAAATTGGGTCATTTTCCAGCCATCGACGCCTATTGCCTTACAATGGTAAAGTCCTACTATGAAACCTTGATCGAAAATCAGCCGGATGTGGGCTGGGTGATTGAGGATTCAAGTGACGATGATGAAGACTAGGCCTAAATTTATTTGTATGCTCATGCATATTTTTCCAACAGTCTTCTATGTTTTTCAAGAATTTTGAAGGGAGTTCGCAACTGATATACATATGTTGAAATAAAATATAATTACCTTTATTGAAGTATAGCTTGATATATTGATTTAACGAACGAAACCAACATATTTTAGCCATTTTAAATTGGCATTTCTGCTGCGTAGAGCAGTGGTCCTGGTCCTGGCCTACCTATATATGACTTCATCATCAGCAGCAGGTCCATTGTCGAGGGCAGACGAGTTGGCTGGGAAATGCGAGGCGAGTTCCCTGCCTCGGGCCATGCTCCTCGGCGCATTTAAATGCAAATTTAATTCAATTAATGATGCATCAAATGCAGCCAATGCCTAATTGCCATGCGATGATCGTCGTTGCCTTGTCTGCTTGTCTCCTGTCTCCAGTATTTTTATTTTTATTTGTATTTTTAACCCCTGCCAACAGTTTTTCTATTGCTCATCCTGAAGGATTCTCAAGCAGCTGCGGCTGCGACTGCCACTGCCATTGACAATATTGATGATTTAGTAGTGGCTGCCACTGCCATTGGCGTGCCTGTGTGCCACCATAGGCGTAATTAGACAAGCATTGTGCAAAAGCTTTAATTAAAAACCGCAAAAAGACACAGCAGCCGGCAGTTGCCATTTTTCCAAGCGAGTATATTGGCTGCCAGCTGCGACAGCGCCATGACTCCACCAAAAAGCACTTTGAAAAATATTTAATTAACCAAAGGAAACGGGGTTTAAGTTTAAAAATGTTTTTGGAATTGTTTTGGAAAATAAAAGCTACAATTTAGGGTTCACAAATATTTTTAATACATTTTATTTGCACAAAAAGAAGTAATATTAATCAAAATATTTTAATTAATTTTTCTTTCATATTTATTATTCCTATATTATTAAAAGAATATTTTTCTTGGGGAAATATATGTTCAAATAAATCCTCTTTGGTTTATAAATGGAATAAATTATGAAAAGATCTGTGATTTAATCTTTAAATAGAGCTTAGGAACTATTTTAGGTATTATAAGTTTATATATTATATTTTAAACTTAGTTATTCTTTTAGAAATATTACAAATATTCTTAAATGTTATTTTAAAAAATCCAATCATCAATGAGATTATTTTTTCAAGTGCCTTTCTCTATGTTCGCCTTCGTAATGAGCCCAGGCATCGATTGCGTAAGCTCTTTGCGGATGCATCCACTCCATGGCCCAAGTTCCGTGTCCCAGCTACCAGGTCCCAGTGTCCCATGTCCCCAGGTCCCCGGGTCCCATTAAATACCCGATCATCAGCAGCGGGGGCTGGCGCTGCTGCTGCTGTTGCTGCTGCAATCAGCTAATAATTTCCTTTTAAACGATCTCGGTGCGATGTGGCATGAATGGAGGCTTCATGCGTATTTATGAGGCCCCTGAGCTCAGAGCGATTCCTGTTCGCTGTCCGCCCCAGCCCCAGTGCTATTTTGGATTGATTTTGACGCCAAGCTGTGGCGTTAACCTGGAGAGCCAGTTGATGGGTATGGGAACACAGAATAGTGTAAATATATAAATCCAGAGAACAGCGAGCTGAAAGGGGTCGTGGCTGAGGTGTAAAAGCGAATCGTAAATTATTGATAGCTTCTTTAATAATAGGTATCTTTAAAGATGCTGTAAATATGAAAGGTATTACTGCTTTTAAAGAGGTTATTAAGGTTTAAGTAGAAGTATTTGTATTTAAATTAATCTTTCTGTAGAAATTCTCAAAAGTAATCCTATATTACCTTTGTAAAATCTGTCAGACTTTTTATAACAACTAGAACCAGCTTCCATAAGCAACTTCCCAAAAAATCAGAAAGTAAGTAAATTTCTCACACGCTTTTTGCTTGAACTGATAAAATTAATATTTTGTAAATCCCGCAAGGATGTTGCGAGCCCAGAATGCCAAGAGGCTGCTCCTTAATCGCATTCCAGCCATGATCCACTCCCCGTTTGTCCGTGAGCAAAAGACCATGCCGGTCTACGATCACACCTGTCAGAATCCGCCCAAGTGGGGCTACTCGCCCTTTGGGCGGGACCAGAAGAACTGGGCGGAGTGGGGCCTGGCCCGGCTGGACGATCTGTTGAACTGGGGCCGCAAGGGCTCCATTTGGCCCATGACCTTTGGCCTCGCCTGCTGTGCCGTCGAAATGATGCACATCGCAGCGCCGCGCTACGACATGGATCGGTTTGGTGTGGTCTTCCGGGCCTCTCCTCGCCAGTCGGACGTGATGATTGTGGCCGGAACACTGACCAACAAGATGGCTCCGGCCATGCGGAAGGTCTACGACCAGATGCCCGAGCCCAGGTGGGTCATCTCGATGGGTAGCTGTGCCAATGGCGGTGGCTACTACCACTACTCGTACTCGGTGGTTCGTGGCTGCGATCGCATTGTCCCGGTTGATATATACGTGCCAGGATGTCCACCCACGGCGGAGGCCCTCATGTACGGAATCCTGCAGTTGCAGAAGAAAATCAAGCGCATGAAGACGCTTCAGATGTGGTACCGAAAGTAGGGAGACCTTAAAATATTTTACAACCAAGTATGTTTTTTAAGCATTAAAAACTGTAAGATTACATGCCTTAATCCCTGCTTAAAAATAAAGGAAACACTATAAGTTACATGCTTTCTGGGGTGTAGCAACTAGAGTATACAGGAGTGCCAAGGACTTCACTTGATCCTGCCTGCCTGCCGGATTATCCAGCAGAAAGCAAACAAAGTCAACGAGTTAAGCGCATCAGTTCCAGCATCTCCAGAAAAGAATCCTTGAGCCGAAAAGTCGCTTAGTCACCGAAACGGGGCTCGTGCTCTCACCCTCACCTGCACTTGAAGAGGATCGAGGATCGGGGATCGGTTACAGGATCTCCAGACAATAAACACTTGTGGCCCTCTCGGACTCTCAAGTGCCGCCGACATATGAAATATGAAGGGTTCTTGAAGCATATGAAAGGATTTCGTTGTTTTGTCGAAAATCCTCTTTGCGAATCTCTTTTGCCGACACTTGAACTCGATGGGAAGGAACATCATTAAATCCTCGAGTGTGCGGCGAGTGCATTAAATTGTGGGACAAACTGTCGCATTAGTGTAATCCCTTTGGCGACACACCCACAAAAAGAGAACAGGGAAATCGAGTGAATGGAAACCAAACTCGAGACTCAATGAATGAAGGACCTCTCTCCTCGTTCATTGAGCCCCGGGCAAAAAGGACCTGCACAAAGGCCCAGCAGGCAGCCCGCTGATCTTATGATCTTTCGGCTTTTCGGCTATCCTGGGAATCCGTGACTCGGACAATTCCAGCGAATAACAAGGAATGGCTGCTGGACAAAATTAACTTGTCTCAATAATCGCCGGCAATAAAAATTAATAACAAAGCCACTGGCAACATGCTCTCGCCGGGCATTGTGCAGACATTAAATAAATTTAACAGCTCAATGACTTGTCGAAAGGTGCAGGCCGAGGGATCCGTACTGCTGCTGGGAACATGGGAATCCGGGATACGGAATCAGTGGAGCGTTCGCGGCCAGGCAACCATATCTTAATTAGCGGACCACGGCCTACATTAACCTTAATTTTTGCTTCTTTTTCCCCTTTTTTTCCCTTTTTTTGGGTGTACTTTAAAGATTTCTGCTTAATTGCGGCGCCGAGGCGCCAACGAAAAAGCTTCGTAATTTGCACACAGGGAAAATATGGGTTTATGTTGATTAAAATATGGATTACTTGTACTTTAGTATATCCCTAAAAATACTATACTAAAAATGCTATACTACAAATACTATTTAAAAATATTGTTAGTTCGGAAAATATAAAAAAAAAAACAAAAGTTTTAGCTTTTTAAATCATTTGAATTAATTGATTTCATAATTTATAACTTAATTACTGTCCAAGAATACTAAAAAAATATAAAACCTTTTCCAAAAAATCGTTTATCTTTAAATAATATGAATTTTATATTAATTTTAAGATTTATTCTAACTGAAATATGTTATTTATCTGGAAAACTATGACATTTCCCTATAATTTCGAACAGGATCTCCCCGCAAGTCGGTCACCGTTCCATACTGGTGAAGGAAGTGGTGCCTACCTCATGAAGCAGCTGCTTAACTTTGTTATTTTTATACAGCATTTGCTACTTGTTATTTTCGAATAAAATTTATTTTAATAAACAAACCAAAACCGAATGATTTTCAGTGCAGAGTCGCAGTTGGATTTTTCGCTGCGTTTTGCAGTCGAGTGTCCAGCGGCGCATGCTTCAGGAATTGCACTTGAGTGAAATTCAGTAAGTCACCGAGGTGGGTCCCACTACCTGCAGGGTTCTACAACTCTATAGAGGTTCTCCAGGTTAACCCCCTTTTTTCGACAGTAGAAGAGGGTTCGGGCAATGTTCCACGGATCATAAATTATGTCAGAGGGGCAACGAATTGTGTGTGTTTAACACCTAATCGCCCGTAATGCTGGGCTCTTTCCGATTGTGAGGTCCTCCAAAAGTCGACTGGCCGCCAAAAATGGGTCCAAACAATAAAACCCCGAAAGAAGCAGCCTCTAGCTGCATTCATTCATTCATTTTTCGGCCGGGGAACTCATTCATGGCCTCATAATGAAAATAGTTTGGATATCTTCTTTAATTCTTACTTTTTTGGCATTGTTCCTTGGGCCGGAGATTTATGTTCGTTGATGAATGTAAATGCCTTCTTCAAAATCGGTTTTTATTGGCATTATGGGGAATTGATTTGTTGCCTCGTTTGGTGGTGTCTTTCATAAAATTATTATCACACTTTGGCCATAGATATACTCGCATGTGTATCTCTGATCTGCTTTCTTCTGGGAGAATTATTAAGCTGATTTTAATTGCGTTCCGCGCTGCCCTGGCTGCCTTTGATCGAGGCGTCGTAAATCTAATTTAGTGTTTAGTGTTCTCTCTCTTTTTGGAAATACAAAACGAAAATTTAGATGTTTTCTAATTATGCAACGAACGCTGATGATTCGATCTCTTCTTCTGAGTGGGGCGATATGTTTTGTGTTCTGTTGTTGTTTTCGATCGGATTTGATTGAAATTTATCGCCAATGCAGACGGACAGGGGGAGACAGAGATCCGTAATCTTCTCTAGGGCGTTGGCTTACATAAATTCCCAGTATCTTGGCCATGATGTGGCTCTGCCCTAGCTGCCAATTTCGGTAAGCCGTTATAGATACTTCACAAAGCCATAACGATCAACTTGCTCCGATCTGATCTGAGCTCTGGTTTTCCCCCCAACATCATTTGTTAAATAAAAGTGAAAATTTGTTATTTGTGGCACTCGGTTTGTCGGTGTGTGTTCGTTCGGACGATAAGAATCTTGATTTATATTTATATTTGAGTATGGGTTTGGTTTATGTAAGATCAGGCATTCCCGATTGAAATCTACAAAACTTTTTCCCCAGTCGCATGTCAGCAGGTTCAATGTCACATCGAAATAGCTGAAATGAACTAATTTTCGCTTTCTATTTAAAATATAGTTTGCTTTTATAAATTAATTGAAGAGATTAAAGACTGTGACTCATCGGGAACTGAAATTTATGAAAGTTTTATGTTTTTAAACCGTATTTCTCTTACTAGATTTTTAATTTGTTTGTTGGTAAATAATATTCAACATTAAAAAATACTTATAAATATTTGCACAAAGTTTTTATTTAATTTATTTGATTAACTCCTTAATATAACTATTCTTTTATGTTTTCTATTTCTAAAATGTCATAAAAATGTTTTGTAAATTACTAAGCTAAAATATAATATGTTTTAGGTTTTTAAATGAGTGAATCATCGGCACACATTTTATTTTTTGTCTTGAACAGTATTTTATGCCTATTTTTAGCCTCAATATTATTGCGGTATTAATATTGTAAAATAATTTTTAAAACTCATTAGCTTACATTTCTGTTTATGCAGATTAAATAAAACATCATGAGAGGAAGAATACACATTTCATTTTTGTCATATGTATATCTTAGAAATTAGAAAATAAATCATGCCTAGCAGGAAAACATTTTAAATTAAATAAAAAAGGTTTTAATCTTGTTTTTTGCCAACAATTTAAATAGATTAATGTACCATAATTATTCCTTGAAAAGTCACAAATTGCTAAATCCTTCAGTATGTGTATTTTTTAAACCCTCTTCGAAGTTTCCCCTTCGCTTTGAATCGATCCTCCTGCCTCGTTGCTGGTTGCTGTGTTGGCCCAAATTAGTCGCCAAGCTGCCAAAACGTTTAGTACCGAGCTCTCACCAGAGAGCTGCCCCTTATTTCTACCCCAAACCCCCGCCAATTGTCCATTTGTCATGCGGGGACAATAAGGTTGACATACATTCGACCAGGTACCTTTTGTTTTGGGCCAAAAACCAAACCCAACTGCTCGTCATCGGGCTCATTTTCTGGGGGAAGACAAGACCTGCTGCCGCTCCTGCTGCCGCTCCTGCATTGCGCAATAAAACAAGAGTCGCCAAGGAATTGAGGAGAATTGAGGAGAATCCATCATTAATAAGCCCTAAAGTGGCTGCCCGATGGCCGCTCCAGGCGGGCAATAAAAACAATGGCCAAAATGGGCAATGAGCAGCGGCCAACGCACAGCAGCAACATGTGCACTTGTTGCTCGCATTGTAGTGGCTGTTGCACTGAGAAAAAATATTATTTTGTATCAGTTTTTTTATTAATTTTCTGCCTAAAAGAAGTGCTGTAATTTAATCTGTATTTAATATAGAGGAAATATAACAGAAATAAGCTTAGAATAACAATAAAAATAATTAAAAAATATTTATATCTATAGCAGATAATTCTAGATGAAAAATATTATTAATAAAAACAATTAATTACCATTTTGTAGACATTTTCTCCCCCTGCATTTATGTTGCTGTTGCAGCTTGCAAACAAGCCGGAGGGAACAAAAAGCCAAACCGCTTTAGGCCATTTAAGGCAACGCAATTAATTATTTTTTAACTGTTTTGTCATTTCGGAATGCAGCCAGCATCGGCCATCATCGATCGATTGGTCCTCCAGGCGATCTCTTGGCCGTCTTTTTTTTGTGCTTGTGTTTGTGTTTCCTCCTTTTCCAGCCTGTTAGCCTTCCTGCTGCGGCCAAAAGGACTTTGACATGGCCGCAGCCGCTCCGCAGCAGCTTTCGCTCGTTTGATCGCTTGATCGGTTGATCGATTGATTGCAGCAAACCAGCAACCAGCAGCCAGCAACCAGCAACCTGCAACGTGCAACGTGCAACCTGCAAGCGGGCAAAAAAATGCGTCGTGATTGTAAAACGCGTCTGTAACAAGCCGTTGCGTTAATTTGCCGCTGCCGATTGGCTACCGAAATAAAAAAGGCAATACAAAAAATAAATAAATTGCAGAAAAAAGGAAAAAAAAAAAGGCAAGAAATAAACCTAAGTAATGAAATAAAAGCGAGTAAGTGCCTGCATTCAGAGACATTAAACGAAAATAGAAAGTTTTACTACTCTTTTATTATGGAAAAATATGCAAAAATGCTAAATCTAGTATAGATATACTATAGATTTATAAATTTAACAAATTAAACAACCAGTTGCCTCGTGGTCGGCAATAAAAACAATAAAAATTCATAAATACTTCAGGCAACCTCGAACAAGTTGTTGGCCGCCGCCTGCTCGCCGGGTCTTATTTGCTTTGTCTGTTTTGATTATAAAAAGCATTCGGCTTTAATTTGTCAATTTCTTAATTGGCGTTTCGTACGTTCCACATCGCCAATAGCCGTCTCTTTCTGGCCATTATACGTATGTCCCTCTCCATCGCACTCGCCGGGCGGGAATTCGATACACACACAGATACTCACGAACACTCGTGCTCAGTGATAGAAGAATTTTAACAAGCTACGGTGTTTTGGAATTTCGTACGTGAAGAATCCAAAAATGTTTTACGCAATTAAAGAATCTGATAAAATGTCTACAAGCGAGGAGAGCAGCAAAAACTAAAAAAAAATTAAATAAAAAAGGCGATAAAACACTGGGAACAATGCTTGGTATTAATTTTAAATATTTTAATTATGTTCTAAAGTTGTTAATCATTTTAAAAGATTTTTTTTCTACAGCATTGTAATATCTCACTAAAAATCAAATTAAAAGTATTTTCTCTTTAGTATACCCCCCAAATCGAATATAGCTATTCAAAAAACCCCCTGGGTTATCGTCTTTTATATTTATTAACAATTTAATACTTTTAAAACTTATTTAAATTATTTTCCTTGCTTCTTAAGCCTTTAAGTAAGTGTTCTTTAAATGAAGGAGTAGTTGGCATTTATTTTCCCTGTGCATATATCCCCGATCCTCCGATTTCGCCAGCCTTCAGCGCATATCGATCACTTGTCCGCCGGTAAATATGACAAATTTCGAGGAACCACCAGCACCAGCACCATCACCAGTATCGGCATCGACATGGCGAGAGAGTAAAAAACAGACGAAATCAGAAGCGAATGCACATCAATATCAGATGTCGTGTATCTGTATCTGTATCTGTATCTCTCTCAGACAGTGCCAGTGTTTTGTTGTGGCACAAACCAATTAAGCCGAGATTAATTGGCCATGTCAAGTGGCGTAATCGAGCGCGAACACAGGTTTGACATTTCATAATTATTTCAACTGCCTGCCTGGCTTTGACTTTGACTCCGACTCCACCAATCTGGACCCGTCGTCCGTCGTCTCCCATGATCGATCAATCTGTATCTGTATCTCCGGGTGTCTCTCTCTGTGTGTGTGTAAAGATGCCTTATGATAGATACTCGCTCTCAGCTGTAGGTATTTTTAGTTTTTTGTATAATTGTCTGTTTTGATATGTTGATTTCAGGCGATAGCCACATGGGGTGCCCTCTTGGATTATTGATATTTTCAATGTAATTATGCTGTCAGCTTGGATTATCAAAGTTTTCTATTTGGAATTTGTTTTTGTGGAATGTTTTCAAATATTTACTTGTGTGTTTTTGCCTCCTGAATGATATAAATGAATATTTAGTTTTAGCTTGGTTTATTTTATGTTTCATATATATTATTTCTGGGAATAATGTATACTTAAATTCAGTTATATCCATTATACTCTCTAGATAATTCACATTGAATGCTTATCATTTTTACTTTTTAAATCTTCAATTCTCCCATTTAATTTCCTTTCTGTGAACCTATTGATCCTTGAACTTAGTCTACTTTGGATGATCAGAACTTTCCATCGCCTGGACAACTTTGGCATTCTTTTCCAAACCTCACTGATCTTCCACCTTTTGAGGGATCACTTCCATACAATCTGATCGCCTTGGAACCACTTTGTTACCATGGGTTCAAAAACTTTCTCTGGGCCACGCCGCACCCAGTTTAATCACCTATCGCCCCATCGCTCATCCTATATCCTATCCCATATCCATCCTATCCACACCCAGGCAGTCTCTCCATTGCCATTGCCATTTCCATTTCCCTCCCGCTCATTTTGCAGCTAATTTGACAACAATTTACTGTAATCACAATCGATTCGTGTTTGCCAATTTTTTAATTGTTTTCAATCCTCTTTTCTTCGGCCAGCCCGAATGGCAACTCCCCGTCCTCACTCAGACACACGATCGAGTAATTTACGATGGCCTCATGGTGATTGGGTTCGCCGGCGCAGCGCATGACACCCAAACCCAAACCCAAGACCAAACTGAAACTCGAAAGGTAAATATAAAAAGAGACTAAAACCAAAGCCCTACCCGAACTAAAACAAACGAACTCCATTAGCAGATCTTTACTGGGGCTCTTCGGTGGTTAGTTCGTGCGAACTTCTAGGAATTATGTTGTTCCAATTAAAATAAAAATTAAAATAAAAGAAGACAAAACAAAAGGCAGCCCACAGTCGACACTTGGGTGCCCCCTTGCCTGCTCTTCCTGTCGGTTGTATCGATTTGTGAAATGGTCGTCGAATGGCTGGGGCACTGAGAAAAATCAATTTAAAATGAAATTTAATTTAATTTTTAATGAAATATGTGTTATATGGGATTTTTTAGGACATGGTTGGGCATTTTAGGCTAGGAGCCTCCAAACAAAATAGAAGAAATAAAGCTTAAAGGAATTAAAATACAGACCGCAACAGAAACGTGTATATTTTGTTTTTGTACTTTAGACTCGCCTTAATTCTTCAGAAAATCTCAAATACTTTCTTTTGCAAAAATGTATTTATTTTTATTTTTTGTTATTTAAGAAGTATTTATTTTTGTAGTCCCCTTTTTCCCTCAGTGCATTTAGGGAGGTGAAGGTGAGGAAAGTGTACTGGCGCTGGCTGATTTCCATTTAACCTGCTGCACCAGAGACACAAGGACTGGAAGACCGAGGACCGTAGACTGACGTAGACTGGGCAGGGAAGACTAAAGACTAAAGACTGGGGACTGGGGACACTGCTGCAGCTGCACCTCGTGGATGCGGCTTGATTTCTTCGCGCACGATACGAATCGTGGTTGCCTTAAAACGACTTTAATATGTAAATTCGATTTCGGAAGCCAAAGTAATTAATACTAGAATGCAGCCTGATGCAGAGGCAGAGTCAGAGCCAGAGACAGAGGCAGCAGGCAGCAGGCAAACAGGCAAACTGAATTTAAAATTAATCCAAACAAACGGATAAGAGGGACCCCAAAAAGGCAGCAGAAATGTTAATTTGCCGTCGTCGTGGTCGTCGTCTGCAGGAAGCTACATTCTTACGATCGGAGGTGAGAATATTTCTCAACATTGCGTCGATTATGCCGGATATTTATGGGCTAATCGGAGGGATTTCTTCTCTGGCCCCCATTTAGGACTGCAACCGGACCGGACCCCGGCCATTCAAATAAAAATTATGCTTGACATATTGGTATAAGTTTTGTTTTTAATTATGAATGACATTCTCGATGGGCTATCGTGTGGGTCCGGGCTCCACTATATATGCATATGCCTGCTGTGAAATCAGAGCTCGAGCTCTCCCAGAGTCACATTTTGAGATAAAGATAAAGATCTCCTCTCGAGAAAAAGACGATACACACAGACATATCCGAATAATGAAACTCATTGATGTAGGTAAATTATCGCTCTGTTCTTAACGTCGTGTTTTCGTGTTTTTTAATTGGACTTTGGGAATTTAGTGAAAAATGCTAATTAGTTAAAGGGTTTCTTCTCCTCCACTCTATCTGGTCTCCCTTTCACCTCGGCCTTTTGGGTTCTGTGTTCTGTTTTCTGTGTTGGGATTGCATTTCATTGATAATATTGAACGGATTCCCTATGAGATTTACGTTGATGTCTCTGGGAGACAGAGAGAGGGACTCTCCTATCCTCTATCTATCTATAAAATTAGATTAGCAGTTAATTGGTTAATGTGCACAGCCAGCAACGTTTGTTAATTGATTCTCGGAAAAGTCCACTCTGGGGAGAATAAGAAACAAAAATCTGGTTTGTTTAATTAACAACTATTTAGGTGCTGGCTGCTCTGGGGGGCTACCGACTACCGACTCTCTAGCATGTTGCATGTTGTTTCTTTCCCTGATTTTGTGGCATAAAATTATCGACTTTACTGGGGTTTTTCTTTTTGATTTTTGATATACAAGTACTGGCTGTACACCGGGAAAATTTGATTAAAGTTTGAACTGTTTATATTTTAATGAAGAAATATTAAGAGAGAAATATATTTATATTTAAAATAACTAATAAATGGGGTTACCTTTTTAGCATATTCATGAGTTTCTATCTCTTAATATTAATCGTATTTTTGTTTTCCTAAAATATGTGTTTCTTCATTCTTTTTAGGTATTCAAGAGTAACCTCACCTATCTCCTAATATTATTCGTATTTTTGTTATGTGTAAAATTGGTCTCTTAATCATTCTCTGATACTCCACATCTTTTTAACGCTGCGTGCACAGAAGCCAGAAGCTTTTTTTCGGTTCCAGAGTCATATATATTTTGGGGCCTTTTAGTTTTTGTCTCACTAATTGGTTTTATGGGTTCGCCTTTCGCGTTTGTCACTCTACTTCGCTGGTCATTTGTCCGAGTCCATTATCTTTTTTTTTTGAAGATGGCCTGGCAAAGATTTTCAGATTTCCTAAGCTTGTTTCTGTCTTTTTTTTTCTTGGCCATTAAAATAGTTTATAATTTTATGCGAGGTCTTGGCATTGTTTGACTTTGATTCGGCATTTGTTATCAACGAAAATATTTTGATCTCGCTGATAAGCCAGAGATCGAGGCGATCGTAAAGCGTTTTGTCCGCACAATGGTTATATGTATATTCGTAAAGTAATGTCCCCTATGGAAAAAAAAGACCTCCGCCAAATTGGGTCACACACTCACACTCCGCCGCGATAAATTCTCCAACAAAACGGAGGCACAGGCCCAGACTCCACTTGCCACGTCCAACATCATCAGCATATATGGGCGGCTCTTGCCCCGTTCCGAGACCCGAACATGTTGTAGGTTGTCTTGTCGCTGCCTTGTAACCCGATAGTTTTGTAGTTTTGTGGTAGCGCACTCATAAATTTACCCCCGCCGCTCCGAGCTCCGCACTCGCATCCCAGTGTCGCATCTCAGGTGTTAAGCGGGCTCTCCGATTTATCTACTCTATATTTATTTTGGTTACTTTGGCTGCATCGGGAGAGAGGAAAAGGTCAAAAGAAATATTTTTAGATGCCAACATTCATCTATTAAATGGTGTATTTACTACATACAAGGTAGGAAGTATTGAGCATTATTTTTATTTATTTTTCTGAAACAAACTACATCTATTAATTTATTAAAATATCGGATATTATAAATCTAACTATGATTTCATCCCTTGTCACTGGGACTTGCCATATTATTAAATTAAATATTAAAGAATAGTTTACAAATAATTTCCTTTTTATTAATTTTGGTAACAATAAAATGGAGAATGAAATAAGAACATATTAAAGATAAAAAAGCTATTTATTTTATTTTAATTTTTCTGTAACATTAATTTTTAATTAGAGTTGCAAGCTTTTAAATTGCTTTCCTTTTAATATTTTATAAGCCAAAGTTTAAGCACCTTCATATATATTAAAATTTAAATTTAAACTGCATAATAATCCCTGAAAATATAACCCAAATAAGAGTATTTAATATTCCACTTTTATAGATTTCCCATGTTATTTTTTTCAGTTTGTTATTTATAACTATTAGTCGCAAAAGCTTAAAAAAAGTCGATTTTGGCTTTTACAGTTTTGCTGCTCACTTGTTCGCTAGCTGGCTGCTTGTTATTGTTTTTGTTGCCTTTGCCGGCACAACAGGCAGGCATTATTTATTGCACGAAAGTCATTCCATTTTAATAGTCATGCAAATTAATTTTTGCTCATTTGTACAACAATAAAAATGTTAACTAATTAATTTTGATTGAAATTTGCATGCAAAATGCGAAAATCAATTTGCACGCGTCGCGTTGTATTGTTTGTTTTGCGAGATCGCCGAGCTTCGATAAGTGGCGGGAATTGGGAGTTTGGTAAAACTTAATATTCAATAGAAATAAATAAATTAAGGTAAAGCAAAAGCGACACGCCATTTGGGCAACTAGTTCAGTTTTACTTTTTTTATTTTAATGGAAAGCGAAAGTTTGGAATGTTTGCTTATTTGTGGATAGATTTACAATGCGGAAGTTATTTGGTATTCATATTGATAAGTTAAAAATGTACTAATTTATATTATATATAGTATATATTTAGTGAATCACCATAAAATATATTTGTAAATGTATATAATATTTTTCTTAGAATCTTATATTAAAAATAATTCTCCAAGCCAGCGTTTTAGGAAAGTTTTCAATGAAAAGGAGAGGGTTGCCTTTTCAAAATCTGAATCCTCATGTCTCTGTTCTAGAACAAAAGAAATTCACCAAATACCCAATTAGCGGAGGCATAATAATAAGCTTTCTTGGCAAAACGGAAGTTATGTTAATTAATTTTCGACTATAAAATCCGTGCTGGCAAAAGTTTCGAGGCAGGCAACGCCGACACTGATAGCGATCTGTGAAGGAAGCCGAGAACAAATGGAATTCCGAAAATATTAACGATAGAGGAGGACCGAAAAGTATCTGGTTTCTCTCCTCCCTTGGATGTGACGGCGATTTTTGCCCAATTATAAGCTAAAAGACATTGAAATTCGCTTTATCTCCGAATGCGAGGAAGCCGCTGCCAAAAGGGAATGCGAACGTATATATACCTATATATATATATCTCAAATTAGCAAACATTTTATATCTGTCAGCTACTGTTCTCCCTAATTAATAACAAGATGCCTTTTTAATTCCGTTTCGTGCGTTTTGCGCGCCGTTGCTCGTTTTAATTGCCCTCGACATTGCTCCTCCTCAAGGAGCTGCTGCTGCTGCCGTTTCTCCGGATATTCCTCGGTTCGGTTCGGGTTCGTTACCAAAAGAGGGAGCGAGATCTTTGGTCCCTTTTCGCAGAGACCAAAACCAGATCCAGATCCATCCTGGCCTGGCCTGGGAGGCGCCTTCGTGTTATGATGCACTTAATCGCCGCTGCTTGTAATTATGGCTAATTCCCCTCGTTTATCTACAAAGAGTGCTGGCTTCTATGAAATTATTATTATTAATAATTTATGGGCTGCAGCGGCAGGGAATTTGATATTAATGTGGCAGTGTAAACAAATTATGGCCACGCTCGGCTGCCTCACATGTTGCGAAGCGGCTAAAAAGTGGTTGTTGGTAAGCCTAGAACAATTTGGTCAATTAAATGGAAATTATTATTATTTTCTAATAGGCTTTTGAAGATGGAGAATGAGAAGAAATGGAAATAATAAATGTACGCAACGATTTAAACTAAAAGGATATTATATTTAAACAAATATTTTGAGAAAATCTAGTATTCCTCAGACATTTCTAGCACTAAAATAATTTTTAAAATAAATTTTCTTAATTACAGAAATTATTTCTAGTACAAAAATCAAAAGTTCAAGAAGCTTCTTCAATTAAATAAATTGTTTTTATAATCGCCACCTTAAAGTTGTACTTTCTTCTGTATAAAACCAGCAAATCTTAATTCCATTTCTCTCAAAACACTCTAAAAAAAATGGCAAACACACATAAACACCAGAGAAAACATTCAGGAAGCTGCAACAAAGTTGCATCGGACGACAACCATCAAGTTGGTGTCCCATTGTGCAAAAAATAGATAAACACCTCAATTGAATGACACTAAATTGACGCAAATGAGATCGAATGGTCATGGTGCGAACTTATGCCGTCGGCAGTAAGCAGTAACTTGGCCAAGTAAACGGCCAGTCCGGTGAGGAAAGGCCATTCGGACCATACCACTCGTACTGACCATAAATCCACCGGCTCCAGACATTTTAGCCCAGACATTTGCGCCATACAGCGCAAGTTGAGTGTTGAGTTTTGTAAACCAGTTTCTTTCGGCCAACAAGTTTTTAGCCACAGCAGAAAAAACTTGTTTCGATCGCCGCCACGATGGTTAACGCCCATCGAAAAAAAGCCCACGGAGAGCGAGGAGGAGGAGCTTTTGCCCAAGATGGTGGTTGGACTGGACAGCAGGAAAAATGGTGGCCAAGCCTGGCGGCTAAATAGCGATCGAATTTATGGAATTATTTCATTGTTCTAGGAATTCCAATGCAAATGGCTACACAGCACAATGGCAGCCGCATTTCGCATATTTATTGGATCGGATCTCGATCCGGGGCTTTCTGGGAAGGATGTGGGTTTGTTCTCTCGAGGGGCACTCCCCAGTTTTGATGGCTTCATTATATGCAGTTGTTTTCGCCTTACAAATTGGCTGCCTTAATATTTTTGCCAATTAAGTTACGCAAAAAAGGCTGCCCATAATTGGTTTGGCAGCATAAAAATCACATGACTCTCCCGGCATACATACATACATTTCCGCTTAATGGCAATTAAGTGGACTCTGTATCCTTCAGATACACCTGGAACCTGACTCAGAGAGATCATCGGCAAGTGCGGTCTTATAGTAAATTGAGTGCTGCCGTCGTTGTTCCAACTCGTCATTAAATGCTCGAACAAAATTATCTTGTTAAAATTACAAATAACACGAACATGAAGTAATAAAAACGTACGGAATGAATAATGTGCGCCACGTTAAATCGCTGCTCACTGACTGACTGACTGACGACTTTGCCGAGGACCGATCCTCGGGTAAACCAGTCTTCAGTCTTCAGTCTTTAGTGCTTAGTGTCTTTGGGGTCTTTGGTCTTCGGCTTCGGCTTCGGTCTCCAGCCACTGGCATCCTTCATCCGTCCATCTCGCACTCGGCCAGCATTCTTATAACTTTATTTTATGTGTCGATTTTTAGTGCTCGCTGCGCGGTTGCAGTTTCGTGAACTTTCCAAGTTAATTGGTTAGCGATTTGAGAGCGCCTGTAACGACTGCAAAAAGACCTGTATTCTTGTTTTTTTCTTTACTCTATGTGAACCATTGGCGAGTGAGTGCCTCAGATTGGTCGCATACTCCAGCTGGGATCTCTTGGGTTGCCTTTGGAATTTTGCGGGAATTTTTCAGAGTTCTACTAGTAGAATTTTTAGATTAAGTTTACAATTGCAAATATAAATTTCAGTAATTTTTAATGAAATTTAACTCAACTGAAACATTGATATATACTCATAGTTAATTGAGTGATAAAATACACACAGAATAAAATATCATATAAGAGCATCTCCGTTATAAATATTGAACGCATTATAAATATTAAAATTAGAATAAGGTTTCTTCTTAAATCTTAATCATCCAGAGCTCGTGTGCAAAATTAATTTAATTTTGTAGTAGAGTGGCTACTATATTTAACATAGACATAAGTATATATTATAAATATTGAACGCATTCTATAAATATGAAAATAAGAATAGGGTTTCTACCTTTTGTAAGCTCTTATTATAATAAATATATTAAAATATTAAATATTAATTAGTTCCGTGGTATTTATAAATCTTTAACAATTTAAGGACATTTAAAATAAACTTTTTAAGCTTTTAAATTGAATTATAAAAATACAAAACTTCCTATTAGGAATACCAAAAATATAAAATATAGATAACTGCAATCTAGGGCTGGTTAAGATTTAATTAAAACTTAATTATAATCTCACAGCATCCATTTAATTTTTGACTAGAGTGGCTACTATATTTTACATAGATATTTATATATTATCATAGACAGCTTCACGCAATTTGCTTAGTCACACCCTCCACAAAAGGGGACGGCACTCTCACCTATCTCCCGGAACGCGGTATATATACGTATCTATCTGGTGTCTGGGTTCGGGGCACTACTTAAAGTTCCGTTACAGATTTTATGCTCTTCACGTAGCGCACTTAAAAACTTCACCCATCGTCGTCGTCGTGACCGCCGCGTGCGAGGTCCAACCCATGCCCATCGTCAGGTATTTTTACCAGGTACATTGCCCTTCCTCTTTCACTTTTTGCCCCAAGGGGGAGCTGCCTTTGCCTTACCTTTTAGTGCATAGTTAAAACTGCTTTATGTCTTAATTAAAGTTTATAGCGCGTTTGCCCCAAGGCGTCAAAAGAGAGTCAATGCGCATTGGCTGTTGGCCAACTCGACGGCTGCTGCTGGCCAAGATCATCGACAAAGCGGGCCCAAATGAGTTTTCCTTCTGGCCAACTTTCAGCACTCTGAGAAATATTCTTAAGAGAGGGAGATGTTCTCAGAGGAATTTAAATGAAAATATTTCTAAAAAAAGGAAACATCGAAAGTATGACTATTCATGGCAACAGAACATAAACAAATTTAGGATCTAACCTCCAGCTTACTACATTTTTTTATAGAATTTTTGGCTAGCATTTTTCCCAGTGTGCTCCTCATCCGCAGACCGCGAAGAGCTTGGAGCTTGAGTTTGAGTTTGGCATGTGTAAGTGTTGGGCATGTACAAATCGCTTGATTGGCTTGCACTTAATTGCCAATGGCCTGCAACTCTGGCTCCAAACTCCCACTTGAGTTTTTTCCCATTTGGAGTTTTTGGCCTCGGATCAGCTTCAGCTTCAGCCATGTGCTTTCTGCCAATTTCTGGACAGCCTTTCTGGGCTTTGTTTTAGTGTGTTTTTAGTGGCGAGGTCGTGTCCGCGGCTGCCGCAGCTCCTTGCTAATAGGCAATTAAGCCCCGGAGTGCTACCTGCCATTTTGTTGCTCCGCGGCAAAGGTGTTTTTTTGGGTGCTGCGCGGCCATGGCTAACTAAGCCTGGCTAAATGCCTGTCTCTAAGAAGCATTGACGGGTTAAAGTTCAATGTAAGTCATTAGCGAGAGGCATACTTAACGCAGCTGCATCAGCATACTCATTAACGAGCATTATCGCAGGGAGAGTAAGGAGATCAAGGAGATTTTTAGACTCTGATCGGGGCATTTTTATTTCAAACAGGATACTAAAGAGTACAAATTACTAAAGAATATATACATATTCAAGTTTTGTACTTATTAGGTTGTATTTTCTTTGCATATCGATAGTACCTATCGATTAGTCATCGCACATCACTAGGCCAATATAAATATGTACTCTTTTTTTGAGAATTGAAATCGCAGTAGGCTTTGATTTAAATGTCAAACTTTGTGAACTTATATAGGAAAGCATCTTAGGTTTAGTTTAGTCTTGAACTGGACTGCAAACTGAGCACATCTTTATTTTTATTTTTTTTAATTTTAATTTTATTTACTTTTTAATTTATAATAATGATTTGATTTATAATTTTGTTTAAGGACAACCTACACATGGGATTGTTTCTTATTCTTCTTCTTAATTAAGTCTTGTAGTTTTGAGTTATTAACCATTAAATATTATTTAGAAGAACTTGGACATTAGTAACATATATCTTGATCTGTGGAGTTTCTTCAGAGGTCCTTTTTTTGATTTAGTTAAAAATAACAACAACAAAATATGTATGTCTCCTATACATTGATATCCGTTTCAACATATTATTTTTATTTTTAAATTTATTTTGATTTATTTTGACTTTTAATTAAACCAAGAAAATATTTTACAATTAATTAGCGACTGATAGTTATCAGATAAAAATATTAACATGAGAAAACAATTTCATTCAAAATAATTACTTTTAATAAAATTTTAAAGGTCACATGGATTTTCTAAGCCAATAACGATTTCCTTGATTTTCTTAAATATTTTAACTGAGAAGTATGTATTTCCCTCAGCTGGAGCTGGAGCTTTTTTGTACTGAGAATTTTGGTGATGCCTGCAAGAGTTCACATCTCTCGTCTTTATTTAATTTTTTTTTTAATACTTCACAGTAACTGGTGTGTGCTTGTTGCTAAATACATTTTGCGGAGTATCCATCATCTCTATAATGATGCAATTATATTTCAGTTATTTGTCAATTACTCCTTCGAAGCGAGCACTCAAAATTCCAGAAATCCGGCTCCTCCCTAATGAAGCTCCTTGAGCTACATACAGCTGTATACGAGTATATATAAATTCCCTATATTATAACTTCACATCCCGTTCGTTACGCAATTAAGCAAACTTCCGCTGGACAAATGTCGCCGCTTCCGAAGCAGCTTTCTTCATATTTTGAATGCCTGGCGACTCTTAATTGCGTATACGCCACGTCGCCAGTAACGGTCGCTGGTCGCTGGGCAAGACGTCTTAATTAACTCTGGTCTCCGCCCCAGCTTTCCACCGCTTTTCCCCCTTTTCCTTTCTGTCTCTTGGTTTTTATAGCGCCTCTCGCTGCAATTATTATGATTACTTATTATTGCTGCCTTTCGTTTCGTTTCGTTTCGCTTCGCCTTTATTTTTTTCGGAGCCTCTCTCAGACGGCAATTTAATGGCCGCGCAGCCAATTGCAAATATTTTCCAAATTGCATTTCATAATTTCGGTTTTTTGCTTATTTTCCAGTTGAAAAGTTGACTTCCTTTCAAAAGCGCGCCGATGGTTTAGTTTATTGTCGCAAATTAAGAGGCTAAGTGAGTGAGTGAGTTGAGGGGTTTTCGGTAAGGGGGCGGAAAGCCGCGGAAAATTGGCATCTTTGGTCCGCGATCGGCCGCTGGGGCTCATCCCCCTCTGTAATTTCGTCCAATAAAATTACAAGATCGCATTAAAGTTATCCCTAAAAGCATATAATTTTGGCGGCCTCAAGTGCCGCCTATTTGGCCGCTGCACTGGATTATATATATTAGTGGCTACACTTGGATCGAACTTCACTTCTGGGGATATCTTGTTGTAAAGACTTAATATATACTAAATATATTTATAAAGAAAAGAAAGCATTTAATGGTTTTCTAATAGATAAATGTAAAATGCAATTTAAAGGATTTTTTCCTGAATGTACCTCGCACTGCAACCGCGTTCATAGATACACTTTTGAACCGAAAATTGGTGGGAAAAATTCCATCAATATGCAAAATTTTTCAATTAAAATTGGCCGCATAAAAGGTCCAAAAGAGAGAGAGATAACTTCGCCATATGCACAATAAGGATAACGGCGAAAACAACAAGGATGTCGACGTTGGAGAGAGAGAGGAGGCGAAGACGAGGAGCAGAAGAAGGACGCACAGCAATCGACGGCAATTTATGTGGCAGTCAGCGCCATTTTCACTTCATTGTATCGCGACCAACGCCAGACAGCAAAAAATTAATACAAAGCCAAGTTAAAAAAGCAAAAAATGGAGCAACAATAAAACAGAAATGGCATCGAACAAAAAGGGAATAAAAAAGCTGCAAAATATCATCATCATGAAGAAGGTGTAAGCCATTGTGAGCGTCAACGGCAACAACAACTGACAGGAAATTAGTTTCCATTTTTTGATGAATGCTTCGACAGGATTGCTGCTGGCGTTGTGTTTTTTCTCTGCCTTTTATTCTGCTCTCCTTTTTTTTCCTTTTTTCCTGTCAGCGTTTGGGGATGCTGAACTGAACCAGGATCGTCAGCCAGCGCATAAATTGCCAGCAAACAAAACGTGACAACCGCTAGCCACGCTTCAGTCTGCCAGCAAAAAGCTGAAAAATAAAAATATATATAAACGGCTAACAAATATATGAAGGCAATGCTGCAACTTCCTTTCGTTCATTCATTCAACAATAAAATATTAACAGCGGCTACATAAAATAACAAACAGAGGATGCTTCAGTCGAAGGTGCGGAACCAGGAGATACCTCGTCGTGTTAGGGTTAAAAATAATATTATATTCGAAATATAAAATTAAATATTTATAACATTTTAATTTTAAAAACATTTTATCCATACAAGAAATACATTTTGAGGTACTTTTATTGAAATAATTACTGAGTTCTGAATAAACTATAATATAATAAAGGCTAGCAATTTTTATAATAAATTTAAGCAACAGAAAAATTTCAAATTAAATTCAAACAAAACACTTAGCCTAAAACTCCTCTAAAAATATATGCTCTAACGAAGACCAAGCAAAGTCCTTTTCAGGGACATTTAACTGACACTATCACCAGACATCAATTGGCAGCTCCATAAGCAACAATCAGAAAATACGTACGAAATATATAAAATATGATATATACGGGTATTTATAATCGCCCATAGAAAGCGAGTTAGTTCCCCACAGTTTCCTGGAAGTGTTGTTCGAGCTTTTCACAAATACATAAAGCTTCTTCACAGCTTGTCATTTATGCCCATCATGGGGTATAAATTGCACCATGTGTTGCCAAGAGAGGCAAGAAAAAAGAAAGGGAAAAACAAATTAACAAATTAAAGAAGCGGGTGTCATAAAATAAGGGACTGAATCCATTAAATTACTCGAATTTCGTGTCACAAAGCCATGATTTATTCCCTGGTTTGGCAGAGGCATTTAAACGCGCTTTTGATTTACAAATAACAAATAAATGTTATGATGAGTGGGAGATCTTTTGGAATGCCGCCGGCAGTGGCAGCTGGTAGAGGACTCCGAGACCCCAAAACGAATCCATCTGAAGCTTACAGTTAAAGAAAAAATGGGGGAATATGAGGTAGAGTTAGATAAGAATGGTTTTAAATATTTGAGATTCGAGTACAAACATTATCTTAATTCTTGTAGACCTTATTTATTATTTTATTATTTGTCTGTGGATCATAAACATTTGTTATCCTTTTATGAAGTCTTGTAATTATTATAAAATATTTTAATTATTTTTCTAACTTCAGGAGATTTAGAAAAAGATCTTTGAGATTTTTTTTGACAAAATTCAAGCTTTCAGAAGTACAAAAAAAAAACTGCACATCCTGAAGTAAACTATTTTTTCAGAGAATATAATGCTGCATTTTGCGAATTTGAAGTCAGCGGTTATTTATATTAAAACTCATTAGCATACATTTATTTTCTTATATAAATAGCTCAATTATTAATTACCTTAATATTTCTTTGAGTGCACATCTCTATGGTCACGCTCGTAAAACGCCAACTAAGCGTCGAGAGCCCCCAAAACCAAATATCTCGAACGCTGATTAAAACATCTTCGGGGCTGTGTGTGCTCCTCCTATGAAGATATCGATGTGCGTCCACTTAATAGCCCATTAAGACGTTTGCCAGCTGTAAATGCTTCGGGATGCCTGGCGGGCGGCATTACCATCTAGCGAGAAACAATAAATCCTTATTAAATGCCCAGCGAGCAGGCCCACGACTATTAACTGATTTTTCCTTTGAATATTTGCCCCGCAGTGCATAAATCACTTTAACAGTCACAAAAGGCCAACTCTTCCACGGATCTGTGACATTTTAATTACTGCTTAAGGTTTTGGATTTTGATTTACAGTCGATTATGAACTAACACAATTCCTGTTTCGATGATGAATTCGTTATAAAATTGTTCACGCGGTCTCGAGTTATTACTTTATTTCTTAATTAGTTTATCATGTCATAAATGATGACGGAATATTTAATATATATAGAATCTAATAATATTATTAGAATAACACTTGAAAGATCAGCATTGATTGCAGCCCACCTGCTGTTATAACAACTTTATTTGTTAATTAATTGTAAACCTCGTCTTGTTGGTTAAAAGTTGTTATTTTATTCTAATTGTGCTTTGAATCAGTGACACGATCAAGTTGCAGCTTAAAAACAACTCCATTTGTTAATTAATTGTAAGCCAAGTCATGTTGTGTAGTTCGTGGAAATCCATTCATGATCCAATCAATTCGTTTCGTTTTTTATTTCTCCTCAAAATAGTTCTTAAAGAGTTGTAACCTTTTCGTTCGATTGATTATATTCAAATTAGGCGTTTAATCAATAACGCGATCGACTTTCAATCAAGCCTTCGTTATTTGTTAATTAATTGTCAGGCAAAGTCGTGATCACTTCTTGATTATTTTTAACAAACAAGTCTTTTTACCAATCAAGAAATTCAAAATAAATGCCATTAGCTGCATTTGAATTAAGCCAAGTGATTGTGATATCAAGATTATAGAGTTTAGTAGCTGAAATGTAGACCTTTGGGGAGAAATATGTTTATAATCATGATCAAAAAATGCAATCAAGAAAGGTTTTTAATATTTCCAGCTTTAAAGCCTTTGTTATTTATTTATTAAATATCCAACCAGTCATCATCCCATTTTTATTTTTATCCCTAATTAAAGAAGTTATAAATGTCATGTAATAATTGGTTAGAAAATAAGATTAGAAAACGCAAATGAAGGCCATGATCAGCTAATGACAACCCGGTGTGGATAGATCATGCTGTTGCTGTTCCCAATCTGTTACAAATTCATCTGTTAATTATGTTGCCTGAAGGCAGTAATTATGCCACGATCAGTAACACGATCAAAGGTTAAAGCCATGTCCTGTTTAGCCATGTTAGTTGCAATCACTAAATACTTGACTTCACCCGCTCTCGCTCCTGGGACTGATCGTGAAAATCAAAAACAACATAATCATAAAATGCGCACACTAAACGTGGCGTTCTCCTTGTCCCCTTGGATGTTTTTGGTTGTTTTCGGGCTATTTTCCTTTTGTTTTTCTCTGTTTTTTTTTCCTGCTCACTGGTCTCTGCGTTCAAATGGCACTTGGCCCAAAGCGTTGGCTCTGGCAGCCCGATAAGATCTCGGCCCCGAGAGCATCGCTTTGGCTAGCTCCCGGCTCCGACTCTGGGTTTTATTATCTGCAGGATCGCTCGCTCGCTCGCTCGCTGGGCATGCAAATTTCCGATGGTCGATGGTCGATGGCAGGGCCCAGGATGCTGAAGGCAGCTGAAGGCAGCTCTACCCAACGCATGCCGTAAATCACCACTTTGGCCTACAGCAACAAGAGCCGCAACAAATTTACAACAACTATGCCGTGCCGCGGCTGCACGATCAAAAAAATAACCGAAAAAAATAAGCCAAGAAAATCGAAGAGCGCTGCAAAAATTGCTTCCCCAAAGTCATGAATCAGTTTTTCATAGAGAGCAAGCGCACCTTTTGTTTGCCGGTCCGGCCAGGCGATAACTTCATTTTGCGGCTTAATATGCTTGTTGAGGGCCAGGTAAGTAGTAGTAGTTGTTGCCAAAAGCGTGAACTCTCCAACACCTCGACGAGCATTTTGTGTTGACACAGAGTCGGAGCTGGACTGGAGTCGGAGCCAAAAGGCTTTCCCTGCCAGCGAGACCAGCGGGCTATGATAATAATTTTTCCAGCAGCCATTTGAGGCTGCCTGCTGTTGCGACTTCGGCTGTCGATTAAGCGGCGCGACAATTTTCCATAGTGCGCCACAGATCCTCCTCAGAATGATGCATAGAAAAAAAATGTAAATAAATATTTAAAACAAATTTTAAATGTATTGTCAATTGTAGGTACTAAGAATGGGAAAATATATATTTGGAAGCAAAGGTCCTTCTGGTATTTTTAAGATAGAAATCCTCTACTATAAAAATCTTATTTTCTTATTTTTCCTGAAGCTGTGATTAATTTAATTAAATATTATCAATATTTGTGTACAATTTTTTCTTACTTTCTTGATAAGACCGATTCTCTACCTAAAAAAATCATATTTTCTTATTTTTCCTGGAGCTGTAATTCATTTAATTAAATATTACAAATATTTCTTAAACTTTTTCAAAGAAACTTCACAATTTTCTCATTTCCCATTACACTTTCTTGGTAAGACCGATCCTCTACCATAAAAATGATATTTCCTTATTTTTCCTAAAGCAGTGATTAATTTAAATAAATATTACAAATAATTCTTTATATTTTTCAAAGAAACTTCACAATTTTCTCATTTCCCAGTACACTTTCTTGGTAACAGTGTTGACCAGCCACCCACTCGCGTTGGGTGCTGAGTGTTTTACAGCCTCTGGCACTTGCCTTCTTCTGGACCCGAAAAGGGGCTCGGCCGTTGCTGGGTTGCTAGGTTTCCCTTACCTCAGCAGCTGTGAGCCTTTCTGGCCGGGAGGAGTCGTGAGCTCGAGGCACGATTTTCCACCAGCAGCACATGCTGCGTCGCGTTCGCGTTCGCGTTCTGGCCGCGGAACGTGGCCAGGTTGCTGGCTGGCTTGTTGTCTTTGTTAGTGGTAGCAGTTAGTTGACTGCACTTACCACTAAGTTAAGATGTTTTTGTCTCCGCAGTCCGCTGTCTGTCGTTTTGGCCCCGAGCCCGGGTCTCCTCGAGGTGTATGCGCAATTACCGTGGACAGGCCAGAGAGTCTCAGGCTAAGTCTCAGATGGAAGTGCACAGAGAAAAAAGAATAACCTAAAAAGGGAGTTATAAATTAACAGAGTTAATGGTATTATGAATAAAAAGCCTTGTGACATGATTGAAAAATTAAAGGAAAACATGATAAAGGGAGAATAGAATACATTGCAATGGAAACACAATTTTTTATTTTTTTAATTTTTAATTTATATTCTCAGGATTAATTTTATAATTTTCCACATATTTTCTAACTTTTAATATAATTTTTTTCGTAGCTAAATACATTCTATTGCCCCAAAGATCCTAGTCACAATAGCCAATGGATATTTCATAATAACATGTAATTAAAAATACAAAAAATATTTTAGAAAAATTCTGATATTTTCCACCTAAAATCCTTTATTTGATTTCCGTGTAATATCCAGACTAAGATCCAATCCCCAGCAGCCAAAGCGACTCCATTGCGGGGCTGGAATGCCGCTGCTTAGTTTTTCTTTTTATTGATTTATGATTTGTTTAACACAAAGGCGCATTACAATGGCCGGAGTGGGCTTTTACGTAGAATTTCCTGACTCCTGACTCCTGACTGGGACGGGTTTCGGACCTGGGGACAGCTCATAAGCCGCCATGCCATGCGATGCATTTAAAATTGTCTTTACCAAATTTGATGGCAGCCTTAAACTTCATGCCGCATTTGGGGCCACAACAATAGTTGCAATCACGGGCCCGTCGCTCCTCCCCTCTGGCACTCTCAACACTCATAAACCAGGCTTAACTTAACATGAATGCAGCTCGGCCATCAAAATATTTTATATTTCTCCCCCGCCTGGTCATTGTGGTCAGTTGGGGACTTTGCATTTCGCATTTTGCATGGTTACCAGGAGATGTGGAGAACTGCATAGTAGATCCTTTCATTTGGCCAATTTATTTAGTAATGCTGCAAAAATTAGACAACTGAATTAATTTTGTGTAGTGACAAAAAGCTTGAAATATTGTTGGCCGGGTATTAAAGTCGAGGGAATTGTTGGGGTACTTCTCCTACGATTGGGTTCGTTAGTAGAGGGATTACTTTAAGAAAGGACAACTAGGAAGATATTTCTCATTTATTTTAGTAAGTATTTTACAAAGTAAGTTTTTCTTTTAGCATATCCTAGAAGTTAAAGTAGGTTTAACACGTTAAATAATTTATAATGAAATGTATAAAATATTTAAAAATGCATTTACATGAATAAAACTTCTGATAAATCCCGTTTGTAATGCCTAATTGAATTTTAAATAATTTGTTCTTGGTGTGTGGGGGTGCCCTGCTCCTGTCTGTAATATGCAGCTTCAAAAGATTCGTTCAACTTCAGAGCAAGGCCCTGACGAATCCTATTCAAATTGAACTTTTGGGATTTGTGATGCCGAAACAGCTCTGAACCCTCCTGCGATAATTATTTTCCCAAAAGTCAGATCATTAGACCTGTCAATTTCCCACTTCAAAGTGCGCTGCTGAAGAAGTTCTATTGACACTGAGCCCCCTTGCATTTTGGGCTCAAATCAAATGAAAATCCCCACAAAAATCGACAGAGAGATGAAAAGTGCCAACTAAGCATGAATTGTGATAAGTCAAATTGTAAACAAATCCACGATCGGTGGCTCCAAGCTGTCTGGCATATTAGCCAGAGATACGTAGGAGATGGGCCAAAAGGGCCGATGACTTGGCCCAGACGCAGTGTCTGCCAAGTTGAACTGCAGCATTGTTGATTGATTTATTGAAGCGCTTGCCCGTCGGAGGAGGCTGTGAAAATTGTAATGATGAAAAATTAATACTCGTCAATGAGAAACTGTGAGGATAGCTCGGATCCCGATACAATTGAAGGTGCTTTCAATAGATCTGGGGGATCGTTAACAATTATTTATTGCCTAGGAAAATTCCCCATACCATTATTGTTCTTTTTTTTCTTATTATTCAGTTAGCCAAAGATTCTGATCGCACTTTCTTCTGCGATCGGGCCCAATCATCGCTCATTGAATTCGATGGGAAAGCAAAGGCTTTGACAATCGCCGCCCCCAAGAGCGTTCGTAATTCCCGAACTGATTAGGCATTCATACGTGCCGTGATTAATAACAATAGCGGCCAAACATTGTTAACCCCAGGTTAATTTACGCTTTAATCAATTGGGTTCATTTACACCAAAAAGAGTGATCCCCCGAGCACTCCGATCATTTGTTCCGCTTGATGACCGGCTATCCATCGCTGGATCGCTCCATCGATCGATCGGTCGGTGGATCGTCTTGAAGTCTCTGAGTCAAAACACTTGAGATAATTGCAAATTGAATTATTGCTGAAAATATATTGAAAATTACTATATTTTGTGCTACAACACATTCAAATTGATGACTTGATTGATCGTCCTGCCTCGATGTCTTGATTAAAGGAGCGCCGCCTCATGCCTCATGCCTCTTGCTTCTTGAGTCCCGCTGTGCCGTCCATCTCTCTTTTTCTCTCTGTATCTGAAGAGCGGCGCTCGCTGAAATTAAGTTAAACAAATTTTATAACACCTTTGCTCCGGCACAATCGCCACTTACTTGGCCGCTCGATTGGAATGCAATCAGTTGTGATTTGTATACTCTTTCAGGGGGTATCCTAGAATTTTATTAAATATTTTAAAAGGTGCGAGAGGGAATATATTTTAAAAACTGTGAATTAATATTTATAATATTTATTTAATAATAACAGAACTGCACCCTTTGAAAGGCAGACTGCCACAGGAAAAAATTGGCAAGGTTCCGAATGACTCGTGCTCCTGGGTGCTCAGCCTGAGCACCTCTGCTTTATAGAATAAATTATGATTCCCATATCGTAAGGATTTAATTTGAGTAATTCAACTCTAGGGTATTTCGATCTTCGGTCTCCCAAGTTACTTTCCTTTATCGCTATTTTTTTTCACTCGCTTCTTCTTTACAAATGATGATGATGCCGATGACGTAGGATCGGGAGGATCAGGGAGGAAGGCTTCTCGTAGATTACTCGCGCACTTAACCTCACTCACTTATAACAATAAACTAAATTGCAGTTGGCCAACAAAGTATGTAGTATCTTGTAGTTACATCTGTGCAGTTGTTAACGTGGGCCCCCTCCTGGATTTCTCCCTCGGTTTTCCTACGTATGGAGAGTCCGAACAATGAGCACTGTGATTAAGTTGAACGATCGGCGGGAAAAAAGATCACAAAACATAGCACCGATCATTTTGATCATGGGGCGGCAAAACTGGGCAAACTACCAGCAGGAGGGGTTGGTTTAGAGAGTTTGTAAAAAGTTTAAATATTTTGAATATTTTTTTAGTTAGGTATACCTTGTTAGCTAATACAATACATGTCAACATTTTATTTACAGTAACTATTAAAAAAAATAGGTTTAAAAAAAATAATAAATAAAATATATATTAAGAAGTTTACAGACAACCCTCGCTGGCACCGCGCACGTCTCCATTTAATGATCGGCAATTTCAAAAACACCTCAAAAGCAGCTAACAACGAAGCCAGCTTCAGAGCTGCAAAGATGAGGAGCCTGTCAGGAGACGAGGCGTCGGTACACCCCCGCTGATCGTTGATCGGTGATCGGCTGCCCAGTAGGATATTTATCGTGAATTGAGTAGTTAAATTACTCAATTTTGATGCCGAGTGTCGAGTGCCTATTGCCGGAGTGTTGACTGGAGACAGCCTGAAGCGGCTGGGCAGCGCAGCCCCGGTTAGTTATCAGTTCTGGAAGATGTGTTCAAGTCTAGGGACCAAATGGGAGAGATAAACTATGCAATCACACTGTCCAACTAAGGATTTATAATTTCAAGTAAAAGTAATAAATATATTAATGTTAATTATGAGTAAAATGACTTTATTCTTATTTTTGAATTATGTTTTACAGTGATTCAAGACCATAATGCCATATAATTATTTTAATTGTTTTAAAATAACATTGAAAATGAGTCAGAAATACTTGTTTCATCCTTATATTATTTATTTATAGCTATCTGTAAATTATGTAATTTAATTTTGGCTATAAACAGATTCAATAAATAGATTTTTCACCACTGAAGTGCTCATCCATTCAAAATGTTTTTCTATTTATAATTTGAATATTATTCAGATGTCTTAAAAATGTTTACAAAATAATCGTTTTACATTTTATAACTATAATAACATAAAACAATTATGTTGCTCTTAAAATCAAGTGTATACAAAATGCTTAAATTTATTTTATGAAAATTCTTTGTACATTTAATAATGTAAAAATTTGTTTTTTAGTGTTCTTGGCCAGAAATTGCGATCTAATCGAGGAGAGAAGCTGTGGAGTTGGCTTCTCTGGATCGAAACGGATCGCCTATGCAGATCACGTGGCGATCATCGCTCCTTGCCGGTAGGGAACACTCTCCTGACGGAGAACCGGGTCGCCTGCACTTTAATTAAAAGACGATAAATTTGCCAATCTCAATGCACAGGAACTGGCCTTGTTCGAACTGGAGGCTCAACTCCTTCTCCTCCTTCTGACAGAGTCCCCAGTTGCGGGGAGTGGACGCGCGCCCGGTGATATTTATTTATTGTTTGTACCCAAAGTGGCAACACAAAAGCCAAGGTGTTAATTTGTTGTTGGCCAGGAATTGCACTGAGGAAAAGTTTTCAAAGTTATATAACATACAAACATATGTAAAATAAATTTAGGAAAGAGTTAGGGAAAATATTCCAGAGAAAGGCTTCTTTGTAAAAAACACAGTAGTTTTCATTTGCTTTACTTTTCCTTATCAAAATATATTTATCCCTACTTCCTTTCCATTTTCTTAATACTTATTATTAATTAATTATTTGTGGTGTGTTTATCAAAATCTTGATAGTGCTGATGGTTTATTGGTGCAATTTTTTGAAAGTGTTCCCCTTCGAATTGGAAGTGCAGAACTGCAGCCTGCCACAAGTCGCAGCTCCCATTCATGCCTTCTTGGCCCGCCGCATTTTGGCCTTTTCATTGACGCTAACGAACATTTTTGTCCGATTTAATCCCATTTCATGGTGATCCTGCACAATTGCCGGCCGCGTTTGCGCCCGAAATCCGAGCTGAGCTGCTGCTGGCCAAGAGGAGGGAAAAGGCCAGGCCCAAAAGCCGGACGAGTGCCGGGCAAGGGCAATTTATTTGGCGCGCTCGCCAGACTCCGACGACGACAACAAATTCGAGTGCCAAATGATGCCGAGAGCTGGTTTTGGGCTTCGCGCGGATCCTGCACTCTGCATTCTGGCCGCCGGTCTCCCCAGTTTAGCTTGACGTGATTTATTGGCCAAGTGCCACTACCTGAGGGCGTTTTGTCGCAAATTAGTTGCATTCGGCTTCTGTTAATTTAGCAACTGGGGCTAGTGCCTTCCCAAATCCAACGCAAATTGTGATAATTTATCGAAGGCGAAGTTAAACAGAAATTACTGCCTCCTGGGCTGGGATTTGGGGGGATGTCTCTGATAAAAAAATAAAAATAAAAATCAGGTTCCAACAAATCAACGCCTCAAATTGCACAATTTATGCGATTTAACCTCGACGAAGCCGCAGGGGCCACCTTCAATTTAATATTTTATTAATTTGACATATCAACTCGATTGTGGCTAATTGCGCTAAACGAGTATCCCACAAGCTCACCTTGAAGGTGTGGCTGCTGGCCACTTTGATCACGAGCTCGGGCTAATTATGAAGGCGAATCTCGCACTGCGAATGGAGCGAGGAAACTTTGAATAAAGCGAACAATATTGATTGGACGGAAGGCACACACGAAAAAGGTGAAGGATGATGGGGCCAAAAAAGGGCTGGATTGAATAATAAAAATCTAAATATAAAAGTGAGATACTAAAAGGTTAAATTAGTATTCAATGTTGAATATATTTTATTTTACCTACCAAAAAAATCCTTGTAAACTAAGGAAAATTATATTTTAAATTAATTGCATCACTCGAGTATCTTCGGTATTATTATGAACTATTAAAAGGTTCCTCGAAAATAATCAGAAATACATTTAAATAAATGTATAAATATATTCTTTTATTTAATCACCCAGAAGTATATTTTAATGAAGCTAAGTATTAATGGGCTTGATTCTCAGTAAAAATAATATTATCAGTTGAAATTTCTCAAGCGGAATACAAGTTTTTATAGGGATAACTTGTACTAATTTATGAGTTTTTATATTTAACTAAAAGTCATAAAGTGTCACAGTACTTATATTCTCTCTATATTCAATAAAATTTATATAACAAAATAAATTAACTGGAATTTACATTTAATATTAAATCTTTCAAGGGAAATTCCAAGTTTGCATTATGAAACATTTATTTTTTTTGAAATTCGTTGCATGCCTGAAGTGATATAAATGACCTTATCAATCCCTAAACCCTTGCCACTTTCACACACACAACTCCCATTGGGGTTGGTGTTATGGGAGTATTACGGAGTTATTTACTTGATCCGCCTGGCTGAGTCGTTAATCACCCTTCCTGGATGCGATGTGACCAAGGGGAACTGGCTTCACCCATTGGTGGCCATTTATCTCCGGCCTGTTTGCGGTTTACTTTTAATTTCAAATATTGTACATCTATTAGCAGGCCATTAAGGATGGCGGGAGACGAGCCGAGTCTCGATGAGATGAGATGCATCTAGCACATGTCGGATATTGGGATGTCAGCCACTGTCAGTTGGTTATAAGAGTCGCTGTGCCTGTCGCCATTGTTTTTCCCTTCACGTACATGGCACATACCCCTCAAAACCTATCCATTCTTATAGTCATTTCACTGTTTGAGAGTGCTGATGGTTTAGCTATTTTATATATATATTTGGCTATGTTTAGAGGTTGCAATATGGGATATTTTCTGAGATATTTCTTTTATTTTATATTTTATTGATTTCATATTTCATATATTATAATTATTAAAACAGCTTCTTTTTGTATTAAGTTAAAAAGAGTACTACCAAGAAATTGTATGGGATAATTAGTTTAACGAATTCTGTACGGAAAATGCTTCGAAACATTGTCTATTGCATGGAATAGCATCTAATTAAAATCTCTCTTCTATAAAAAAATACTCAACATTATTCAAGACTAAATACAAAATGAAACTTACTTGTTGTTCCTTTTCGGCGACCTTTATTTTCTATTAAAATATTTTGTAATATTTTCAAAAGCTAATGTTCCCAAGCCAAACCTAACAACACCGACCTGCAACTGTGCCACCATTCCACCATATCCATTCCTTTCAGTAATATTTGCTCAGGCATCACTCGCCGCTGCCTGCCATCCTCTTGTGTCTTAATTATGTCAGCGCGCAATCGTGTGTTAATAATCGTATATTTATAATCGTATTAGATGAAAAAAAGGAGAGAAGGACACACTCACAAAGGACATAGATGCCCAGATGAATGTGGGATGGGATGAGAGAGAAAGAGCAAATTTGTTCAATGGTTCGCTTATAATGAAGACTCCCAGCCACAATTTTTTATGCCATTCATTGGCACTTCAAAACCAATTCATATAATGACATCGTTCCGATCGGTATGTTCGTTATCCTCGGAATGTTCGGAATACGAAGTTGACAATTGATTTTACCCGGGTCATAATATTAATTTGTAATGCTATTCATGAAGCAGATGCACAAATTCCTACAAAGAGTTGGTTCTGCACTATAAATGGAAAACAAATTTTTTATAGTTTGTGGCTTGTAGTTTGAAAATGGAATTATAAATGAAATTTTAATGAAGAAATTCTATATATTCTATTCTATATATATATATATATGTATATATCTTCAGCTGATTGGCTTTCTTTGTATTTAAACTTTCTTAAATATAAAAGAAATATTTCATAAAGATTAACATTTAAAATTTCCAACGTATTATTTAATTGGACCTGAAAATATTATCGCAAATATTAAATATCTCCCTGCATACTTTTACCTAATAAAAGTTATAGTTCCTAAGACTTTTCCCCTTACCAGTTAGCATTATCCTGATCACTTTCAAAAGGATTCACATTCCAACACTCCCGAACCGATCCACTTCAAGGATCTCCTGCCGCGTGCATAAATCACAACAAAGTCATTACGTTTTCCTCCTAAAAAACTCGAGGCGTCAAAACTCCAGGAAAATATTTGACACCGAAAAGGAGCAGGAGATTATTCGGTAGCGGCACGGCAGCTTTCATGTGTAGTCCTCATCCTTTCTTTTTTTGTCTGTCATTCGATGCCAACTGTTTGTTTCAATCATATTTACAAGCAGCTCTGCTCAGCTCGATGCTTTCTGGGTCATTAAGTCCCATTTCATAAACTGCAATCTATTTTTTGGTAGCGTCCTGCGTCTAATTGTCCTGCGACTGCGACTGCATGTGAAAGTGAAATCACGCGCTAACAATTGAAAGGATTCATTAATAAACTGTCTAATAGGATATCCATATCTCTCGAGTGCCTGCAGCCGCCGCATGTCCTTTTATCAAGGCTCCTTGTTAACCCTCCGGCGTAAAATGTTTTACGCTTCGTTGCATTGAAATTCATTTGAAAACGATTTTTCTTTCAGGCCACTTACACAAAGCACAACACACACACAGCGCACTCACAGATACCCAAGTGAAGTGAAGTTAATTTATTAGACATTTTGTTCGCATTAAATGGCAGAAGGACATCATCATCATCGGTAGTCTATTAAATTCGTGTTCTGCCCTTTTGTCTGGATCGAGTGCTCGAGTGCCTCATCTGCCTCATCTGGGGTTGTTGTTTGTTTGTCTGACTCCGACTCCGAATCAGGATCGGCATTGGGATCGGCTTTGGGATCGCCGCAGGATCAAGCAGCAGTTACACTAAGCAAAATAATTAAAAATTACAGAGCATAGATAAAATTACACAAATTCTGAGAAGGTATTGATAAATCCTTGAATCTCTGTTATTCCCAAGTCATTTTAAGGAAGAACTTGTTTTGTCTAAATCTTTTTTGATGTTAAAATATTATAAAAATATTTTACGCCTATTTTTCTTTCTATTATATTAAAATGCTGAGAAGTTCTTGATAAATTCTTAAATTAAAATTATTTAGCCTCTTTAAAGCGTCCTTTTTTCTATGTAGTTCCCAAGGAAGGGAGTTTTTAAATTATTTAAGATTTTTTTTTTAATCTTTCTTGATGTTAAAATATTTAAAAAATATGTTACGCCTATTTTTCCTTTATAATTCGATTTATAAAGTAAAGGTATATTAAAAATCAAAGTCAAAATAAATTATTACGACTTAAAAAATACAGAATCCAGTATTTACATACAAAAACTCAAAATCTTTGTATTAAACAATTTTTAAATATTTAAGCACCATCCAAAATTATTTTAAAAAATGTTGAAAACTTGCAACTTTATTATTCACAGTGTAGATGTGGCTGCTAACTGCGGCTGTCGCTTTTTACCGGCGTCGGGCATCTTTGTCGCCTTTAATTTCTCGTTAATTGTGAAAATATTTATACTCATTTGTGCATTTTGCACCTTTCGCATGGTCGTCGCAGATCCCCTGCTGCCCTGCGCTGTGTCCTCACCGAAATCCTCCCCTATGGCCGCGCCGGGGCTAATTTAACACTCTGGGGTTGGGCCGGCCCAGGACTCGGGGCTGGTTCGCCTTGATTGCCCAAAACAATTCCTACACAAAAAGTCATTAGGGGTTAACTAAAGTGGCGATGAATTTAGGGAAAAAATTTTACTTGATTTATAATGGACTCCTTTGGGTCGGCAATGAATTCCATTTGAATTAACATTGAAATTTATTTGCTGTACTTGAGCCGAGGGGCAAGTATCCAGCTTGACTTTGCATCTTTTTCGCCACGGGGCTATCTCATCTGCCGCATCTTGGAAGATTGTCTGGCTGAGATAAACCAGTATGCTGCTGGTCCTAGGTGGCCCCTCGAAAGGCAAGTGAGAATTATGGAAAATTAATGGGAAGACAATGAGCCAATTGAAAACTTGTACCTAATAATTTCCTTTTGTATTATGAGTGCGGGAAAATAATTTGAAGGATAATGCCGAAGCTGGAAAGGCTGCAATAGATTTTAAAATAATTTTGTGCTTTTAAAACATAATTAATTCTTTTTTTACAAACGTTTTGGTTAAAATTTTAATAACTAATACACTTGGCTTCTTCTTTGAAAATAACAACTCAATTCTTAAAAATTCTAGGTTTCTTTGAAATAAAATAATAAATGTATAATATTTTAAAGGCATTTTCTGAGAAATCTTAAAGAATTAATTTTCTTTTCTTGATGTGATTCTCCCATAAATTTATAAATATATGTTACTTTCCTAAGAACTTAAAATTTATAAATATATGTTACTTTCCTAACAACTTTCAAATCAATTTCAAAATTTGAACTCTGAATTATAAGAAAATTGAAATATATTAAGAATATTTTCTAGGAAAGTGGAAAATATTTTTTATTTATTATAAGTTGTTTCTATTAAATTGTATCTTCTAATAGCAACGGAAGCTGCTTTCCCCTGGAATATTTAATATTAACTGATAATGCAAATAATTTATTTCTTGGGAAATATTTAATATAATTTAAGTGATTTATTTGTATTTATTAAAAATTGCTGACTTAAATTATCTGTGAGCTCGAGGGAAGTGATAAGCGCTTTGCTATGTCAAACGTTGTGGAATTAGTTCTTATTAAACAAGGTGGCTAAACATTCCTAGAACAATAAATATATTTTGATTATTAATAAATTCTAAGAATTTATTGAAATTCCTTGTTATTCAAATATAATTACTTATTTTTTAAAGCTTAATTTTCTGATTGCTTGTTTGATTGATGTTGCTGTCAAAAGTGTCTGTTTTGAAAGGAATGGTTGTACAATTTAATGCTTATTATAATTAAGTTCTGAAGTTGCCATATCATTTTACATTTTAATAAAATGAAAGGTATATAGGATTTTTTCTGTACTTGCTAAGATTCTTCAAAACTAATCATTAATTACAAGTATTTGATAATGATTTTCTATAAGTCTGTTTTAGGATATTTTATTTTTCTTCTTAAATAAAATGTATTCCTTATAGAACTAATCCTAACTTACTGGCCATCAGTACCAGATACCAAGTACTGTATACTTTCCCTAGGTGTCAGTTTTTGGAAGATATTAAAGGCTATAGCTTCTGTGGCAGCTCGCTGACACGCCCGACATGCGATGATTTATTGAGGCGGTCAAAACATGTGTTGGAAGTGACAGCTACTTGCGCATCTGTAACGCCGCCGGCGCTGACGCCCTCCAAATTCCCCGATCCAACACTATATCCCATTATATCCTGGACTCAACAGACGAAACGCCGCGTGTGTTCGCCGCATTTTCACGGGAATTGTGTTGTTGCGGTTGCGCCCAACTTGTCTGCCACAAACGATCCTAACAATCCCTAGCAGCGGCAATCAGTCTGATCTGAACTGAACCGAAAACTCAGTGCCTATATCTTGGCTCTCGTATTTCCGTTTCGGTGTGGGAATTTCCGCGCTTCGAGAGAAAATTGGATCAGGCTCAGGTTGCATCGATCGCTGTGATCAGTGGCTCTGCAATTATCAATTATGTTCAAACAATTAATAAACATTTATAATCATTAAGAATTCGCCATGCTTAAGCAGCGGAAGCAGCTGCAAAATTATATAAATATGGGACTTCCTTTACTAAAGGCATTAGACTAAATAATTGACATTAAAATAATTCATATCTAGCAGCTGGAGTCTGACAAATGCTTTAGATCAAAAATAAACTCTAAGAAAACAATGAATTATTTATTTAAAAATATGTTCAAGGATATATATTAATAAAATACCCTAGTATATATTTTATTTTCCTTTCTCTCTTTTAATTAAAGGCTGATTTTATGAAAATCAACCATAGCTTCGGTCCAAACATATTCAGATTCCACGCAGACTTTCCTGTTCCCATGCGGGGTCTCTTCCGAGCTCCGACTGAGATTTTAATCGCTGGACGTCAGCTGCCCGCTGGGATATTTGGCTATTTGGGCGAACGTCTGGATATTTCGCATATATGCGTATATATTTCGGCACGCACAGTTAGGCGCGAACAATGGCGCTGGCGAGATGGCGAGAATTTGAATGCCAAAACTATGGGCCATGTCAGCGGCGGCCATTTTGCGTTGAAAGGATAACAATAATACCCTCAATCGGCGCTGCCCGCCTGACTGCCTGTTAATAATGTCACTCTGGCAATTGACCAGCATGAATGTGAGCCTCGGCCTCGGCCTAGGCATCCCCTCATCTCGATCCAACACTCATTTCCGAGGCGAGACAATCGCCGCCATTAATGCAATTGCCCAAAATGGGATGTCATTTGCATGCCGGGACGACGGGCCTTTAACATTTTAACAAAACGATAACAATAAATTTGATGAAAATTGCATTTCATACGCATTTCATGCCTTGTGTGTGTCCCCCTCAGTAGTTTGATTAAATTGCCTCCATGTGTATTTTCAAGCTGGGAAATTGTTGATTAAGGATTGATGGACTGCAGTGGCAAATGGCAGTGAGGAGGCATCTCTTTCACATTTGTTTTTGGGGTATATATATATATATTGGTATCTAAATGATAAAACAACACAGTAATTAAGAGGAAATTCTATAAAGATGCCTTTGGGACTTGAGAAAAATAGAAACAATAAAACTATCTCTATTCAAGCTTTCTTAAAAAATCTTTAAAAGTTTAAAGCAGCTATATAGGAAATTTAAAAGTGGAAAATTATTTATTGACACTTTTATTCAGTTGGTTTCAAGTCTTAAACATTTTTTAAAGGAAATCAACTATAAATTCACTTTATTGTTTAACCTATTTATAAAAATATCCTCGAAGCTCTAGATGAAATAATTGAAATATTTTGAGCACGACATTATATTAAAGCTTATTAACATTATTATTATTTTTAAACATTTTACTAGTAGAAAAATATATGTATTTTTCCAGTTCTTTTGAAAAGTTCTTTCCATAATTTACTTTCACTTAATTCGATCTCGAACCCTTTGCTCATTAGACACCACCGAAAACCCCTGGCAGCTTGGCGTGAAAAATATGAAAGATATTAATGGGCCGTGCCGCTGAAGGACAACTCCCTTGAAGGAGGTTGTCTTTCCATCCCTTGCTGGTAATGCGATCCTCAAAGAGAGCGACCGTGGCGGAATGTGCGACCACAGAGAGTGTCCACCTCTGGCGCCAGTTCTGGTTAGATGGCTCTGGTTTTCGTGGTTCCATATTTACCACTCGAGGGAGAGGTAGAAGGTCTTTCTCTAATCGGACTAACTACCGTTTAATGTTTGGCCTAGGGAGTGGCCACGCCCAGCAGCTGTATTTTTCGAGAATAAATTCAAACAGACACACAGAAGATCTCATATTTTTCTTACGGTTGAATAAAATTTCTTCATAATCCATAATTACAGCGATCTTGGCGCCATAAGTAAGCAAATTAGAGATGCAATTTGAACTAGGAAAACAGCTTGACATTAAAAATAAATTAGGGAAACTAACAGCATAAAATATAGTATAGAAATTAGCTAACAAATATTTTAGAATATTACTTATTTTACCTCTTAAATGAGTAATTTTTAATTTGTTCGTAGAACAAACACAAATGGGGCACTGTAAATACTTAAAAAAAAAATAAGTGCAGGTATTTCCTTCAATTAAAAAATATTTTTTCTATTATATATAATTATTAAAAGTGTTATTTGTATTACATTATTATATTTATAGGAATTAGCTAACAAATATTTTAGAATATAACTTTTTACCTCTTAAATGTGTCATTTTTAATTTGTTCGTAGAAAAAGCACTATTAAGGCACTGCAAATAATTTAAATAAATAAATGCAGGTATTTCCTGAACTAAAAAAATACTTTTCGATTATATATAAATATTAAACTTATTATTTGTATTTTATTATTTTATTTCGCTTGGATAAAACTTACTTCTTACATATATTCTTGCTAAAATACTTCTCATAATATCTTCTGGCAATAATTCCAGTCTTCCATATTTTCCTGCGTCTGAGTAATTTTCCCCATATTCCATAATTCTGGCAATAATTCCAGTCTTCCATATTTTCCTGCGTCTGAGTAATTTTCCCCATATTCCATAATTACAACTGCTGCTCTGAACTTGGCGCCATAACTCAACAAATTAGACAGGCAATTTCAATTTGAAGAGCCAGCGAACACAGCCCGAAACTTGAAACTGGAAACCAAATCGAAGCCAGCCGAAATCGAAAGTTATCAGCGCTAATTGTCAGCGTCAGTCCATAAATCTCAAGAGTTTCCCTGACTATATAGAGTAAGGGTTATCTCTCTCTACCCCTCGGAATAATTACACGTCTTTTGTGTGCTAGTAAATCGAACCGAGATAAGCATTTTGGGGACTAGTCAAGCGTTATGCCTGCCGATTAGATGGAGAGACGACAGCCTCAATTACATCGAGAATCGAGGGCTGGGGAGACTTGAACCCAGAGGTTGCTCCTTGATAAGGCTGGGGATCTCTGTCAGCGATGTTATCCTTTTTTATGCTCAATTACAAGCGCTATGTTTTAATTTGGCCGCGATAGTGAGTAACGGCCAGTCCCGCGGGTCTAATGGAAAATGGTTGATAATTTTTATAGCTTATTAAATTAGTCGGCTGCTAAGGCTGCTCTTCAAATATATAAAACTTCGAATAGAATTGATAAGACAGAAAGGCAGGCTGATGCAGGGAAAATAAAAGTGTTGAAATATTTGTAGCTGCTTTAAGTGATTGTAATTTATAGGAATATCAGAATATATATTTATAAAATTATTAAAATGCAATTCTTTTGATTGATTTTTTAAATTTGTAATTAAATAAAGTTTAAGATTAAAAGGTTATATGATTTAACAATTTTCTATGTCATTGTTATAATTTTTAAATATTTAAAAATTTATAATTGCTCCTTCTGCCAAGAATATGAAACCCACTTTTGTTTAACAAAACTGCCTAATTGACGGCCAATTTCGTTTATATTTTCCAGCGTGTGGCATGGCTCAGCTGGAGTTGTAGGACTTGGGGGGCTGGGTCTGCCTCTGAGTAAGAGTCTGACTCTGAATCTGAATCCGAATACGAGTACGAGTTCGAGTATCTGCAACAACACAATGCTGGCTCATTGTATCTGTTGCACCTTTTCGCGCGGCTAAAATCGGCTGCATTGTTTTGGGATCTTGGCCCAGCGTCGCTTTCGGCCATTGTTCCTATCAGTGGCCGGGCATTGTTGGCCGTTGCGAAATACAAAACAAAAAAACCAAAGACAACGAAAAACGAACCAGAAGAAAGACAAAATTTTACACCTCTTTTGTGAGTCCGGCCGTGTTTCGATTGTATTTTAAATAGGTTCAAGTGAAGCGCATCTAATTGCCAGCCAAAGTGCCAAGTGTGTTTTGGCCTTAACGCCTCTCCGAGGCTGTCTTGGCCTGGCCTTTTCCCGGAAATCAAAAAAGGTGGCCGAAGTCCGGGGTCCGTTGATATATGAAGCGTGTCAACTGGCATCTTTAGTGGTTTTTAATTTGGAAATTGTTTTGGTCACTCCCCCGAAGAAAAAGTGCCAAAAATCGAAGAGCGGCTGCCGCCACATTTTTGAAAGGCGTTTGCGTTTGTCCAACAACTGGCACGGCTGCTCACTCTGTTCGTTATTATTCTTCTAAACATTATTACACAATGAGAAAATAACTAACAACCTTTTGAGGAAAATCAGACTGACTTTTAGATACTTATGGGTGCTTAGGAGGTACTAGAATATTTGGCAGATCAATATAAACCTTAATGGAAAGGTGAATCGTAAAGGTCCTTATTAAAATTAAATTTTAAATATTTTCTTCATGGCATTCTTCTATCCTAAAAACTCTAATCTTGAATGTTTGATACTTTTGGTTACCAAGAACATTTTTGTTTAGCTTATTTTAATAAATTTTACTTACATATCAGTCATTCCAGATTTTAATTTATTTCTTGGAAGGGAAAAATCACAATAAACTATTTTCTGTATTTATTGTTTTCTGTGCACAATTCAACGGAGTTTTGTACCCATTGTGTCAATTGCTTGTTGGCACTTTAAAAATTCCGTTCCGATCCCCAGACAGCCCGCATAAAATTCGCCGAGCAGGAGTCCAAATCGAGGTCCTTGCCAACAGCAATCTGCAATTAAAGCATATGTTGGTGGCGATCTCGGAATCGAATCGTCGTCATCGTCGTCTCATTACGGAGATGTTTATCGGTTGATGTTTGTTTATCTGTTTTGCCGGGAAACTTCGAGAATCTCCCTCCTCGGACATATATATATTTTGTGCGGGAGGTGGCTTTCCTGCACCCTCATTATTTCTGGCTTTATGACGAGAGCGACAAGCCAATTATGTTGGGATTTTCAATTTTTCGAGCATCTGGGCCTGTCATTAATCGATTTGCGACGAGGCAACTAGGAAACTCTGACAAAAATCGCCATAATTGGCTAACAAAGTTGTCAGCTGTCGTCGCCGCAATCTGCATATGAAAATCTCTTCGACTTCAGCTGACTTCAGACCAGTCATGTCCAGCTGGCAAATGTACGTTTGAGTAGTTTTCCTTCTTTTTTTTTGTTTTTTGAAACGTGTGTGGTCAGCTCACGTGTCAAATGTCTTGGAGGAGTGTTAGGGTACACAGAAAAAAAATTAAGGCACGTTGTGTAGATCTTATTTCTTAACAAAATAAGATCGATGTGATAAATATCAGTCTAATATTTAGGGGAATAATATTGTAAGTTTTTAATAAATTTGTTTGACAAGTTATATTTAATTACTTTTGGTTTCCAATTTTTCGAATCAACATTCTATGAAATATACGGATTATTATACATTGCCTTGATCTTAACTCCATTTACTTATTTAATAATTTATTTTCTTCTTGTGTACGAGGAGTAAGAGCCACAAAAATGATTTAATAATGAACTCGTCGGGGACAATGGCTGGGATACTCATATATGAACTGCAGTTCCCCTTAAGCGCTGCTGCTCCCTTCTCCCTTGACATTCTCCAATCTCTGCTGACAGGCCAATTGTTTGATTGTTCGGTTTCGCCAGAAATTGAAAACAAAAACAAAACTGAAAAAAAAAAAATACAAAAATGGGATATGCAAAAGATACAAGTATGCACTCGAGAGTCCTTCTTTCAGCCACTTGTGATGGGTGTCAAAAGGCAGCGTTTCGCTACAAGGGATTAGCCGGATTTGGGCCTTTGTTCGCTTGGAGGAGAGCTGGAGGAGATCAGCCAATTTGAAAGTCAAAGTGCAAACGGCATTATGCGCTTATGGGCCATCCATACAAGTTGCACTTTTTGATTGATCCTCTCACAGCTGCCCGAGTCCTGGAATTGCCATTGTTCGGAGGAGGGACATGAAGGGAGCAGCGTAATTAAAAGATATTTTTCAGTTGATCCTTCAGCTCTCGCTGAAAGCCAAGGAAAATCGGATTTGGCCGTGGTCATAATCGCAGATGAATTACCCCGAGGGATAACCTACTTTATCAAGAGATTTTTTAAACCTATGAGAATTTGTTCAATTGTTCACTTGATGTATACCCTAAAGAGCAACAGTTTAGGGTATTTTTCTCATGGTACTGTATGGGTATTATAATAATATTAAAATTTAAAGAGTTTTGTATGGATTTCCCAGATAATTTTGAATCATGGGAACAGCTAAAACAGCTCCTTAAAAATCTTTGAAATATATCTTTTATTAGCTTAAAGTCGAAATTAGTTCCATTATTTATCTCAACACTTGGCTAAATTATTACATTTCCCAACCGGACACCATCTGTTGATCTGCTCATTAGGGAATAAGGATTTAATTTCACTCCTTCAACTCCACATATATCAAGGATTCCCGGCCATTTGTATGCCGCTAACTGCTACCAACTGACTCTTCTGGCTTTATTAATTAGCGGGCCATAAAGCCAAGCCAAGTAGCTCACAAATTTCAATCAGCCAAGGGCCTCGCCGGCTGGAAGGGGGTTAAGGGCTAACCTTAACCTTAACCCAAGTGTCGACATTGTTGTTGTCTCCTCTCTGGCTATTGATATAGTAAATTTCCAAAGAAATCTTAGAGATGCGTGGCGGTTGATAAGCGTGCAGCAGCGGCAGCATTTAGTGGCAGATGCAACTGCGCTTTATTGTGTCGCCTTCTGGGTTTTCATTTTCTTCTTCGGGATTGGGTTGGAGTTTGAGAGTTCTTCATGGTCTGTGCTCCACACACACACACACATTCTCCGGCCGTGTTCATTAGCCGCCATAATTTATATGAGCCAACATATTTATTGAATGTTTTGGCAGTCGCTTTAACGGCTAGCTCGGGACTCGACTTGGCCCAGCTGCCAGCTCTAGCGAGTGCCATAAGCGGGCACTTGGAAAAATGTAGATACAAAATTATTAAATAGTAGAAATCCTAGAAAAGAATAGTATTTAATAATAAATATTTAATATAATGAACAAAAATATATACCAGAAAGAACTGATCAATAAATGATTAAATTTAAAAATTGTAAACATGAACTAGATTAATTTTAGACAAAAAACTGCCACGATTAATATTTAATATTGCATTTACTTTATAAAAATATTATGGCAAGGTAAACATACAAAGCTAACTTCAAACAATTTTTTAATGCGACTTCTTCCTTTTTTCACTAAATTTTAATTTGCCATCACCTTAAATTCGAGTGCATTTAATAACCATCATATTTCTCCGAGTGCAGCTCACTCGCTTGTCATAAAGTTTGAACTCAAAGACCTGGGACAGTTGCCACGAGGTCTGGTCTTGGTATCCGTTCCCCTGGCTAGGCACCTGGGTGCCGAATTTCAAAGTGCCAGGGTGTGGTGCCTCAGCGTCTGCGACTTTTGGTGTTTCTGGCCTAAGCTCACAGCGTGCAATTATTTTCCCGATGCGAGTGTGAAAATAATAAACCTGCCAAGTATTCGAGTAGTAGTTGTGTGTGCAGAAAAAGTGTCCTGCGGTTCCAGTGCCGCCCTCAGGCCTTCCTTTATTTCGCTCGAGTGTGCACTTGAGATTGAAGGGACTCCTGAGGGCAGGGACAGCTACCCAGCTGTCCGGGGAGAGAGTAGCATCGATACCCTACCTGAATTGGCACTCGAGACTCTGTGGGTGATGGATGAGGCGAGACGCTGAGAGCGGCGCAGGACTCAAGTGCTTGTGGTGTGTCCCTTTGTTTGAGTTAACATTATTCTCTACTTTAAATACCAATTAATAACTGCAGCTGAAGACTGCAAACTGAAACTGGAACACACAAGTGGACCGAGCTAAGGCCAAGTGTAAATATCACTCGATGGAGCATCCTTACACTAGAAAAATAAATAAGGAGCCAGGGAGCGTGTTAAACATAGAATAACTTAATTTATTTTCAACAAAGAAGATTTTTTTTACTTTAAAAAATATATTTTCAAATGAATTGTAGATTTTTGTGCACTTTTTAAGGGTTTACTTTCATTGTAGTTAATTTTCTGATTTATTTAATGATTACAATCAAAGTTTGTGAGAATTAAATTTAAAGGCGAGGCTTAAAATTAATTTTAGAAATATTTAGAAACAAGTTTTTTCGAAACTAAAATCCCAACTTTAATTTTTTAAATATTATTTTTGAAAGGTTTTTCCATCAAAAGAGTATTTTAAAATATTAAATTTAACTATATGCCTAAATTACTTGGCTATTCTATTATTTATTGCATTTCCTTCGGTGTAATTACCTCTCTTTCCTTTGCGATCTGGCGTGAATGCGTCATAATCTCCGCCACTTGAAAATGATCGCAAATATTTGCGGAGCAACCGCTGCTGCCGACGACAACGCTGGAGGTTCCAAGACTTCCAAGTGACGAGTGACGACAACTTGAAACAATTAATGTGGCATTTGTGTTACGCCGCATGACTTTCGGCTTCTGCGCTCAGATCCGCACCTCGGCAAACAGATGCTAATGGGTATGACAAGTCAGCCGCCGCCGCCGCCGCCACCGCCACTTACTCAATTACTTTGCCAAACACGGCCAAGACAACGACGGGGGGACACTGGCCATATGTTACTACCATTTACCCATCGTCCAGCATTCGGAGTATTTATGATTTGTTTGCTCATCGGCTGGGACGTTCCAACTACCAAGCGTCAATATTTTCCATGCAAATATACCAGCGCTGGACCTGAAGCCGGAGTCGGAATCGAAGTCGGAGTCGGAGCCGACAGAGCCTGGCTCTGTCAGGTGTCTGGGTGTCGGCACTTCTCAGAGGAGAAATATCATGGCTATAGCCACAGCCACAGCAGATCCCCCTCTTCGGGAGCTAACATCTATTATGACTTCAAAGCGGCAACGCGCGCCAATTGTTCTGGCAGATTTTCTATAAACTTTTGACTCACATTTGCCAATTAACTGCGACACTTTGAGTGTGTGGAGTCAGCTACCGGGCTCTATAAATAAACCCTATCTAAATGGGGAGTTTACATTTTAATATTTAAGAGATGGAACTTTGAATGCGCTAACTGAAGAGGATATTTTGTAATAATACCTAGTTTAAATTGAGTTAGATTTCTTATAAAAATTCTTATAAAATAAATAAAGGCGTCTGAAATTCTTTCAAAAAATTTACCAAACATAAGAAAATATAGATTCGATTTTAATTTGATAGAGACAGTGTCCTTAGGTTATTTTAAATTACATGAACCGGTATATATTTATTATGAAGTAAATTAATATTTATTTATCTGATTTAAATATTAAAAAAAAAATCATAATAAGTTACTTTAGAGATTAGGCCATACCTTATATTTTTTTAAGGAGATGTATCTTTTAGTTTAAGAACCCTCCAGGGAAAGAGTATCAAGAAACGCGCCGCTCGCGCATTCAAATCGCATCAATGGGCCTTCGAATCCAAGAGAACCATTGTCCAGCTCCAGAGTCCAGCTTGTGGATTCAGATTTAGCTTGAAGCTGGAGTTTGGCCAGAGAATCGCCTTTAGTTCAGCTTGCAAATAAATGCGGTGGAGTGGCGGCAAGAGAATCGCCGGATCGCTGGCTCGCTGGCGGCTGTGTGCGATGTCAATTAGCAGCTACGGAATGACACTTTATGTGCGTCGCACGAGAGAGGCTTCAGCTTCAGCTTCAGCTTTGGGCCCAGGGAGTCGGACTTGAGAATTGGCTACCAGAATCCGACAGAAATCCTTGTGCAAAGTGCAATCAGTGCAAAGCAGAAAGCCAACGAAAGCCAGCGACCATGAACGGCGGGACAACGCAGTTGACAAACAAATGTGCCGGGTCCAGGGAGCCCCAGAGAGAGATCTAAGGCAAACAAACAATTGATATGGCCCAGACGCGGCTATGTGACTTGAAACCAGGAACCTGGGACAACTGGGCAGAGGGAGAAAAGTATCGACTGTAGTTTCCTCGATTTTCTCAATTTTTAATTGGAAAATAAAATTATTTGTGGATAAATAATAAAATTAAAATTAATTATTTTGCTTTCAGATTTATTAGGTTGCTTCAGAAGCTCAGAAGTTAATGATTTCCACCTTTGTAATCTATAATCAATAGCTGCGTCTATTTTACGGAACTATTACAAAATTACCCTAATTGATTTACCCATTTTCTCCCAGTGTGCGCCTCCGTCATGGAGAACAGTAAGAGCGTTTGTCCATCTCGAGCTTCTGGGAGCTTCTGAAGGCGAGCACAGGGACAGGGATTGGGATTTGGACCCGTATCGCCGCAAAGTGACTTGTAAACATTTTAGCAACTTTTCAACTTCAACTTCAGCTGGGAGCCAGGAATCGAGAGCCTAATGAACTGCACTGTCCAATGGCCAGCAACTGGGATCGTGTGATTGTCAGTGCAGCTTGCAATCGCGTCTGCAAATTGACAAGATAAATACATTTAGCTAATTTGATTTTAGCTTCTGCCCGAGTTTCGGCCGCCCGTCCCCGACTTGGACCCCGAGTTTTTCCCTCAAAAGGAAGCTGAAAATTTGTACGCACAAAGCGCAATTAAGTTGTAATTAAGCGGCACACAAAGGCTGCCGACCAAGGCGAGGCAGGCGGCCATTTATGGAGAGCAAAGTCGGCAAAAGTCGGCAAAACGTCGTCCTCTCCCACGCGAAAAACAATCAAAATTCATTAGCCAAGCGACGACAAATAAAGCCAAAAAGCAAGGGCCCCCGACTTGGCCAGGGGTGACTTTGCACGAAACACCTAGAAAAATATATATAAGGGACGCTTCTTTTCGGAGATTTCGGTTTGATTTGAAGAACTTTGATAAGCCAATGCAATTTAATTTAAATTTATAATTATCTATATATTTATTTATTTGAAGATATTTAACATCCAATTGGAATAAGAATTAATCACATTCTTAGGTTGATAGTTCTTATTTATATTTATTATAAATGGACTTCGAATCAAGTTTTCTTAAATTTCTTAAATAATATTTACACTTTACAAAACACGTCTTACAAGAACACATCTTAAAAACAAAATGAAGTTTCTTAAATTCACAAAAGAGTATATTTTCCGAGTGTATAAAATCCCCGTTGAGGGGATGTGTAAATATATGCTCAGGATGGCATGGAGCCAGAGCTATCCGGAGAGCTGCCGAAGAGCTGGAGAGATGATGGTGGCACATAAAAGGCGACAGAACCGCACATCCTGTGCCAGGAAGCAGCCGGCTGAAATTACAAAAGTCAACCCCCAAATGGCAGAGAGCCATAAAAACGCTTGAAAAGCGTATGCTCGCTCCTCCCACCCCATGAGAGATGGAGGATGGAGGGAGATCCTCCCTCGCAGCATCCCAAGCCCAACCGAAACCGACACCCAAAAACCAAAACCCCGGCTGGAAGGCTTTTGAAAAATTGCAAATTGAATTAAGCCAAAGTTAAATGGCTAAATGACTCGAGCCAAGTATCCTCGCAGCCATCTTTTTGCCAACCAGCAGAGCCACCAGCCACCGCTCCATGGGTTTGGCTTTTGGTTTGGCTTTTGCCTCTTGGAAAATGGGGAAGCGTTTGGGGGTTGCGGTTTGGCGCATGATAGTAGCTAATATGCTGCAAAGGATAACACCAGCACCGTGGGCCCATGACAGAAGGCTGAAAATCAATAAATAAAATAGCCAAGGGTTTTGGGATTTTATTCGGAAAGGATTAGGGACATTTTTAAGGGCTTTAAGACGACTTAAAAAAGATCTGAGTGAAGAGCGAAGGAAAGAAAAATGTGCAAAAAATATTTATGAATAATATTCGGATTTATTAACTCACTTGCAAATATATATAAAGAAAATATATTTTAATTGTGATTTTATAGATACGTATCTGACAATCTCAAGTCAATATTAATCTTATAGATGCCAAACTGGCTTAAAATAAAGTTTAATCAAAGGCTTTATTAATTCCACTTCTTAAAATATTTATAGATCATTTTAAAATTTGTTTTTAATAAAATTTCCACTGTGGCCAGTCTAGGAAAACCGGCACCCAACCCACACGGAAAACCCAAACGCAACGAACGAACGCCTTTTGCCAAGACCTGGCAAGCTTCTGGGTCTTCGCTGGGCCTGGTCGGGATTGGAGTGTTAGTGTTAGTGTTATTTACCAGGCTAAATTATTAAACGATTGTTAAACGAGCGGATAAAGGATGAGCGTGAATGATGATGATGATGATGCTGCTGCTGGCGCTTGGGGTGGAAAAGTGGAAATGCTGAGAGGAAGAGGAGGAGGCTGCTCTGCCTTGTTAGCCTGCCAGCTGAAGGGGAAATTTGATATTAGGTAAATTTATTTGATTTACATTTTTATGGGGCACCCGGCTAGCTGACGGGATTGCGGAATGGGACTGCAGGATGCAGGGTGGCTGCCGAGAGAGAGTAATGGAGGTGGGAATTTTCCTTGTTGTTTGCCAACGTCGTCCTGCGCTTATCTCGCATTATGCCGGCAATGAAGATAAGAACCTGTCTAGGGTAGAAATAATACCAGCACACACACAATGTCGAATGGAATAAATGCAAAGTGAATTAATAAAAATGGCAGCGAAAAAAATAATAATCATAAACGAGTTTGCGACGCACGTCGAGATTTTGTTCTCATTGTTGGCACAGGAAGAAAAGAATACATAATCTCGGGGCTTTATTGTCACTTGTAGCATTTTTTTAATATTTATAAGAAATTATTTATGAGAAAATTATGATTTTGACGAGCAAAAAGTATAATAGAGATTTATTAAATGAATAGAAATAAATTTTTGAAAACCAGGAAGAGCAAACGAGAAGCGATTTATTTTTATTTTTGTGGAATAAAACGTATTCGTTAACTTCATATTATTGTAGAGCAAAAAAAATGTATTGTGTTGACTGTACATTTTAGTAGGTATTAAGATAAATTATGATGCTAATATTATTATCCTACATGAATAAGGTTTAGCCTTATGGGAAATACAAAACAATTAAATTAGTTAAATTAATTAAATTAGTAACCTTTTAAATTATAATTACTATAAATTATTGTTTAAGCTTAGATTGGAAAGAAAAATAATCAAAGTTAAGTTCATTTTACTTCCTCTAATTACTGTCATATTAACATATCTTATAATGTAATAATAATATTAATTAGGTGCCACTTTTTTCTCTCTGCAATTATTGAATGGTGGACTGCTGTCAATCAGCCCCGAACTTGGCTGAAGATCAAATCCCACCCAAAAGGGGGAGGCCACAAAAAAGAGAGACCGAGGCAATCAGTGCCAAATCAGAACTTTATTTATTTGCTTGTTGTTTGCCAAACATTTACGCCATCAGCAAAACGACACCCGAGAGCTCGTTAAATGCTCAGCGATGCGGATGTAATTCAATAAACGAGCGCTGCTACTGCTGCGCCATCATCAACACACACAACACACCCCGCCGTTTAGTGTGTGTGTAAATGACTGACAACCGCAGGGTGTGTGTGTGCCAGGGGGATGGTTTATTTACTCGCCAAACAACCCCTCAATAACAGCCCAAAGGCGAAAATCCCCCCTTCGATTCAGCCATCTCTCTGCAATAACGTTTATTGAGTCGGAGTTTCGCAGCAGCCTCGTCCTTCGTCCTTCGGGCGAGCGCTTCTGAACTGTCAACATGTCAACTGTTGGTTTTTCGGTCTCCCCGGGATTTATTCGGGGTGGAGCGGTGGGTGGGTGCTGTTTTTCGGCCTGTTTAAGCGATTTAACGCATCGCAAGGATAATGAAATTTTGATTATGCGCCGCTTGGCTGGTTATCCTCGCGCAGGATAACTGGTTGCTGCTGGGGTCGCCATGAAATTAGCCTCGTTTAAAGGTCCTTTCGGTAGTGGTGGGGACTGGGAATATGGGTTCAAGTTCGTGGAGCTGCTAATTATCTTGTGAGCAGGAAGGGTGGCTTTATATACTCATTAGAGTTTATTAAAATAAAAATGGTAATTAATTAAGTAAAACAAAAAACATATTTATATCTTAGAAATACTAAACATTACTTAACTGATTTTTCTGGGGAATTTTTCTGAGTTTTAACCTATATAAACTACTAAAAAATTTAAGATTACGTATTCTTATGAATGCGAGCATAGAATATTCAAATATCAAGAAGTCAAATTCTTATGACAAATTCTATATATAAAATTGAATTTAAGCATTTCTCTCTGGCTAATTTGTATTCTCACTTCTAGTCCCAGACTAGCAATAAATTTGCTGACTGGGTAATTGTTCACTCTCGGATACAAACAATTATACAATTCAATTCGGAATTAATTGCACAATAAAACACGAAATTCTCATTTAATTGCTGGACAAAAAAGGCATACGAAGCACATATAGAAATAAATGTAAAATCCACTTAAATATGCAACACCCACACACACACACAGATAGACACACTCTAATCCCCACACCTCCTTCTAAAATCAAACACGAATCGCTTGGCGGGAAATATAAATTCGAAAAATTATGAAAAACTATCAAAACATTTACATACACAGACAGAGCCAGGGGAAAAATGGAAAATGACTTGCTCTCCTCGATCCACGCATATAGCGGTGTTTGGTTGGCCTTTTACTAGCCAAATGTATATATTTTTTAAGGGTTTTACAATTTAGAAATTTAAGAAACTTGGGTTATATCTTAAAATATGACAGAAAGAATAATTAATGGTTTGTTTTGGTATTAATTTTGGTTTCTACTTTGAAAATAATAGCTTTTGGAGTTTAGAAAAAACTATACGGGTATTACAAAAATTTATGAAATCATAAAGTAACAAGTATTTGTTTCTTTAGCTTATAAAACTTTTAGATTATTCTTATTCTGTATCATAAATCACATAATTAATATTATAATTTATCTTTAAGTACCTCAAATAAATCTCTTTAGTTTTTAGCTATTTGAAATGCTTATTTTAGCCATATTTCGATGGCATCCAATGCTGTTCCTGCCAGCACTGCACGCAGCCAAATCGGCGGCCATTTATCAATTGACCAACTTGGCCGGAGCGTGGACTTTGTTGGTGCTTTTGTTATTGGCCGACTTGGTGCCGCTGCTGCTGCTGCTCTTGCCGGTTTCGTTTCATCTTGGGCTCAATGGTCAGCGGCGGGGGCGGGCAGGGCGGCAGGGCAGCATTGGGCTGAGACTCGCTTATGATGTTTATTGAAAAATTAATTTGCGCCTCGTTTTCGTATCTCTCTCGCCTTTCGGTGCCCATTTGCGTATTTCAAAGCGCAATGAATAATGATGCTGGCTAAGTAGGGGAAAATAAAGGAGAAAAAGAAACGCTCGCCTGAGAAATTAATATTTGTAATTGGCTATAATTGTTTATGCCAACGGGCCACAAACTCTAGAAAACGCGATGAAGACAATAATAATATTAATGAGCCCAGCCTCCACTCATCACATTTTGTTGCCATTTCGAAATATTTAATTGAAAAGAAAGCGGAATTGTCTGTCTGTCGGTCGGTCTTTTCATGATAATGAAGTGCTCAACTTTTGGGAAGTAGGGAAATGTTTTTAATTGAATCCAGCAACCAGTCGCCAGTAACGATGCGGAGTCGGAAAAAGTGGTAAGAGATATTTCTACAGTTAATTGAATGGCTGGGAATGTGTGAAGACTATAAATTAAATTATTGTTGGGGGTCCTAATTGGGTGAAATTAATAATAATTGCATAGAAAATGTGGAAATATATTTCGGGAAGTTATTAAAATAATTTATTTGATAGAAATTTAAGATTTAGTACAAAAAATGTGAAGAATATTGTAGATAAATAGTTAATGTAGATACAGGCACTGGACAGATGAATAATATGGTTAGATTCTAAAAAAAGGGAAATAAATTCGGGTTTAATCTTTTTTTTTTAATATTTAAATAATACGATATCCTATAATTTATACTAGAACATTTTTAAATATTATTTTCTTATAAGCACACCCCCAATAAACCCCATATAGAATCGCTGGCAACTAATTAAAACAACCAAACAGCCGACAGCCATTCGTCAACTGTTCTAATTGAGCTCTTTATTTGCCTCCCACTGGCAATTGCCATTAAAATCCCGACTTTCCACCCGCTCAGGCCCGAGGAAAACTCCGCCCACTCAAAGCCCCAACCCGAAAAACCCATTTTCCTCCAGCGGAAAACAAAGGAGCTGGCGAAACAATGGCTGCTGCTGCTGCTACTGCTGGGGAAAAGTTTTCGAGCCAACAATTTCGCATAATAATCCTTAAAATGAGTTTAATTTGTAGAGTAAAATTATAAACAGAGTGGGTTGATGATGGCGGAATGGAAATCCTTTATTTTATGCAATTTATTCCGTGGGCCCCCATTAAAAAGCTCGTTTTCGGGGTAACAAAATTCTACTTATAATCCCGGAATATTTTTTATTTATTACTGAATGCACAGAGACAAAAAATATACTCCAAAATAATATTTGTAAGTCCATTATGTTATTTATTTTAAGAACCTTTTTGGTAGAAGGATACAGGGATTTCTCGGCAGAAGCAATTCAGTTTTATAAACGGATGATAACCTTTTAAATCCAAAATAATGACCAGCTTGGTAAATATTTTTTTTCTCTGTGTGCCTGATTGATTTGCCTGAATTCTTGTGATTTTTCTGGACCCAAAAATGCCCGATTTATGAGGACCCAGGCTTATTTTTATGGCTTATCTGCTGAGGTGCTCGCCCAAAGGACACACATAAAAGGGAACCAGAAGGACGACAAAGAAAAAACATAATTTCCTGACCGAGATTGCAGCTTTGCGATAATGCCGCTCGCTTAATGATGGGCTTATTATTTATTATATTGTTATTTTCGCCGAGGACATCGCTCATACGCCCCGAGTACCAATTAAATTCGGGTTGCTTTTCGGGCGACTAATGCCTCTATATATGGCGATATACATCTGGTAGAATCACAGACTTGCAGACGTCAAATGAAGTCATTGAAGGCGGTCAGAAAGAGATGCCATTAGCCCGAAAAAAAGCGAGGAAAAACCATAGAGGAAAACCGAAGTGGAAATGGACAAGCGCTTGCCGCCGCCACCGCTGCCGTCGCTGCTTGTTATAAAATGCTAATACGCGCAGCAGCTCGGCGAAAAAAACAAAGTGGAAAAACGCTTTGAAGATTGAATTATTCAATAATAATTAGGCGTGCAAGCGGGACAACCGTAGCACACCACTAGCCCCATCCCTGTCGCCCGTACTCACCACACTGGAAATAAGGCGAGCGAGAAAAGAAGGCGGCGCAAAGCAGAAAAGTGGAGAGAATGCAAAAAAAGAAGAGACGCCGAGCGAGAGGGCTATAGGCGAGCCAATAAAAATGGTGTCGCCTCTGAGGGGGAGACCCCAGGCGAGAAAGAGAGCGAACGAGAGCGCATAGCCGGTTTTTCGAAGCCACCACCACCACTGTGTGTGTGAGTGAGTGTGCGTGCGTATCTGTGTGGCTGTGGAAGAGGCAGCGGTGCTCGGCGGTAGTATTCCCATATTTCAGTCGCAGAACAGACGTGATCTCAAGAGGACGTGTCTCCGCTCTCTCTCGCCGAACTCGCTCTCAATTCTCCGCAGAAACTAACTGTGAAGCAGCAGCCGCATGTGCGCGAGTGTGTGTAATTAGCGCGTGTGACGACCAGAGCAGCGCATTTAATTAAAAAAGATAATCGAAACAAATTAAGGCGGCAGACGGTGCTACGCCGAATAAAACTCAAGTTAACTAATAAGCCAGAATAAATAAGAATCAAAGAAAGTGAACTATCTGAAACATTATACTTTTAAAACCTCCAAAAGGAAGCCTGACTAAGTAACCAAAGTGAACTACCAGATTTCGAAGAGATAATACCTTTACAAAAAGATTTTAGAATGAAATAACACTTCAAAAATACTGAAAATAAGGAGATTTAACTTTGGAGACTCTTCGCAAGATTCTAGAATGAAAAAACCTCTCTAAGGCCCAACAAAAATCACTAAAACATTCATTTTGGGAACCCCCAGAGAAGAGAGACCCCGAAAAAAAAACCCAATTCTCCAGAAGGCTTTATGTTAAGCATGACAGTGACCGGCCTGCGCCAGACGATGACCAGCCCCACGGTGCCGCCGAGCAGTATCAGCCTCTCCAGCGGCGGCGGGAGCAGTTCCACCACCAGCAGCTCCAACACCATGGCCAGCCTGAGTCCCAGCCTGCACCCCCTGAGCAGTCCCACCTCGCCGTCGGCTTTGCTCCTGGCCCACCAACAGCACCTGCTCCAGCAGCACCATCAGCATCAGCAGCAGCAGCACCAACAGCAGCAGCAGGCGGCCCTCCAGCTGGCCGCAGTGCATCCGCCGGCGCATCACCTGCACAAGACCACCTCCCGACTGAGCAACTTCAGCGTGGCCTCCCTCTTGGCGGACACGAGGCCGCGGACGCCGCCAAATGCAGCCGGAGAAGCGCCCACGAATCTGTCTAGCTCGGCGGCCACCTCGCCCATCTCCCAGGCCAGCAGCACGCCCCCGCCGCCGGCTGTGTCTTCTGTTCCCGCTGTAGCGCCTGTGACCACCACCACCTTCCATCCCGCCGCCGTGGCGCATCATGCTCACCTGATCCAGGCGGCAGCTGCCCATGCCCATCACCAGGTGATGGCCGCCCAACTGAGACAGCAGCAGCAACAGCAGCAGGCGGCGGACGCGAGGGTCAACTCCCCGCCAGCCTCCACCAGCAGCACGCCCAGCTCCACGCCCGTGGCCCAGGGTTCCGCTCCGGGATCTGGAGCGGGAGTCACACCTTGCCTGCCCTCGAAGAACGAGCGCCACTCGCCGCTGGGCAGCCACACGGACTCGGACCTGGAGTACGACGAGGAGCTGCTGCAGGAGCACGACGCGGATCCCGACCACGACGAGGAGGAGGACATCGACATCGAGGACATGAATGCCGACGACTCGCCGCGCTCCACTCCCGACGGCCTCGACAGCAGTGGCGGCGGCAAGTCCATGGAGTCCCCGCACAGCGTCGGCAATCCCTCTAGTGCGCACATGTCCTCGGCGATCCTGTCGCCGGCGGCTTTGGCCTCCGGCCACCATCCCATCCGCCCCACGCCGTTCAGTGCCCTGGCAGCGGCGGCGGTTGCCTGGACGGGAATGGGCGCCGGTGTTCCGTGGCCCGGCGCCAGGCAAATGCCGCCCTTCGGACCGCCGGGCTTGTTTCCGGGACAAGGATTTGGAGGAGGTAAGTGTCGCTTTATTTTCCTTTCTGTAAAGTTGGGGCTTGTTTTGCCGGGTTTTTATATATATATTTTGTGGGTTTTGTTGAGGAGGAAATGATAAACCTTATCGGAGACATGTGCTTAACTCCAGGGAAAAGGAGGTTTTAAGGGAGTAAAAAAAAGAGTAGCTGGGAAGATAAGTCAGAAACGTATATTGAATTTATTTAAATTTATTTAATTTATTATTAAAGGTTCAAGAAAATTATTATTTAATATTTTATATATTATTTCTTGACCTCTGAAAATTATAGAAAAATTCTCCACAGAGCAAAGTCTTTATCTTTTGAGATATATATTTAAAAGCGATTTATTTAATGGCAAGTCAAGGCATTGTTTTCCGTTGTTTCCCCAGTCTCCGTGGCAAGTTTATCTACACCATTTTGTGTCGCATTTTAATTCAATTAACTCGGCCGCCCCTCGTCGGCTTAATTGGCATCATCGATGGTGAGCTGCGGGTGCTCCATCATGGCCACCTCATCGCCGGAGTCACCATCATCGCCATCCATTGTCGTGACTGCAGTTTTGTAGTCAAAGTGCGTGGCAATTATTATTGCCGAGGGCCTTAAATAAAACAATGAAATATGCCTGATTGCCGGGACCCATTATGTGATGATGATGATGACGATGATGATGAGAGTCGCGTCGGTTCTGATTTGCCTCAATTGGCCCACGTCTGATTCGAGATTATTCATTCATTTTTCGGCGCTTTCCGGTCTGCCAGCCGGCCTGCCGGCCAGCCAGCCCCCTTGTGTCCGTCCCCAAAATCTAATAATAAAAACCCCGAACCCGGACTGTCTAACTGACTGACCAGACTAATTGAAGCGAGTCTGGCCTGGCGGCGGGTTAAACTACAACCGATCTCTATCTGCATGCACAGTTCACACTTTGCCTGCATTTCCTGGAGCCTCCAAAAAAGCCTATACACATGGGGAAAACCCAGGGGAAAACACTGGCCAAGTCACACTTTGATGCCGGGGACTGACATGTGAACTTTGCGTTTCCGCAACACTCTCCCGAAAAGCACAAAAAGCTCTTGGCAAAAAAGTGTAAATTTGCTTTTTCTATATGCAGTTTCGCAGAACAATAGTTCTTGTTTTTGTCTGAGGTTTGGCCTTTTTGCCAAAGGCATTGTTTTATAAAGCTGTCAGAGGTTGGTTTGGCAGAAAAACGAACCAAGGCAGGGCGTCGTCTTTTTGAATTTTTATATACTTTCGATTTGGAATAAATTGGGTGAAAATGGGAATTTAATTCCCTTGAAGTAGATCATCCATGAAAGAAAATTGAGCTATGGAAATAAATCAATCTCAATGGTGGGCCATCAATTTCGGGACCACTTGAGCTATCTTTTGTCCGCTTCTATAAAAGAGAGGCCGTCGAGATAAATAAACTATTCCAAACATTTGCCGCTTATTTTGTCATTTGGCTGTCAACTGGTGCATGTGTATAAAATACCCGGGAACAACTTCATTTTCGTTTCGTTTCATTTGGCAGCTGTTTTCGGGTTCGGGTTCCTGTCCTCCGATCCGATATTCAGCGTGTCTCATTAGCCCAGCAGGTTGCTGTCTTTTGTGCCCCGATGAGATCCCCTCCAGCGTGCGGGGTTCTGACCTGAGCGCCGCTCGCTATCTTCTTGCGGCATTATGTCAAGTGTTAGGTACTTAGTGCCTTGCCAACTGCAGATAGAGGTTGAGTATCTGAGTATCTGTCGGCTGTGTCTGCTACCGTTTGTCGGCGTCTCCTTCATGGCCTATTAAATAAAACTGCCTCCGATTAGGCTTTGGGAACACACACACCGCTTGTGGTTGTGTGGGCCTTTGATGTAACTTTTATTCAAGTTTTACTCTTTAACTTTAGTGGGTACCTTTTTTTGTGGGATTTTTAAGAGGAGTGCAAAAGGTACATGCTGTTGTCCGTTAGTTTGTTCGCTCAAAAGAATTTGAGCTAGTATATCTGGATTTATAAGAGATTAATCTTGAAAACTTTCCTAGTTTAAATTGATCTTAAGCAAGTTTGCAGTTTTTTAATTGCTTCTTATTTTTTTAATCTTTTGTCCGTTAGTTTGTCCGCTCAAGAGAATTATTGCTAATATCTTTCGATCTATATGAGCTATTTAAAGGAGAATAATCTTGAAAACTTTCCTAATTCAAATTCTTCTTAAGCAAGTTTAAAGTTTTTTAATTGCTTCTTATTTTTTCTTAATTTTCTAAAATCTGCCTTTAATTTTATTCAAATAATACCCGGTATTACAAAGTCGCAATGCTAAGAATTCCTTTATCGTTTTCCTTTATGCTTTCCTCGCAATTTGATTAACATTTTCGTGTTGCAAAATGGGAATTTCGCTTTTGTGCCTTCATAATTTAACTAATTGCAAGCGCAGTCAAGTCACGTACAGTGCACACTCGCCATGCCACCCATTTCCCTTTGTTTTTCCATTTTTCCACATATTTTCCACACTTTTTACGAAGTATTTAAGCTCCCTTTAGCCCCCTGTAGCCCCCCGTCCGGGAAGCCACCACGCATTGCAGCTGCAATTCTTGGCAGCCATTATAGAAATTAATTTTCAAGCTGAACAAACGAGCAACAACTTGGGAGTCATTGCATAAATACACACTCACACACACACAGCCGTTAACCTGCTCTGAAATTGGTAAGAGCGAGATGGAGACAGGGACTGAGGGAACTGGCCAAAACGGTGGGGCGTGGCATGTCAGCTACGCCCACCCCAAAACACGCAATTTTCAAACAGGCCAACGGCCAACGGCAGCAATAGCAATTTAAATGTTGACAGCAGGCGGCGAAGGTGGCAGTGGCGGCGGCTGCTGGGGGTTAAGAGGGGGCAGGGCCGGTTTGCATGCGTTTTAACACCATTTGCAAGGCTCTCCTTCAAAAGCTAAAATAATATTTGCATTCTGCACGCCATCTAACGTGCAAAAGCCGGCTGCAGACATTTTGATGTATGTTTTCGGTAAATAAAATTTATTTGCATTAAATTACCAAAGCCAGACAGGCAGCGAAGGTGGATCTGGCCAGGCATGGGCTAAAGATCCACACCGTTCCGACCAGAGTTGGTTAACATTTTGCCAAATATTTGTAGACAATTGGTAGTTCAACTAATTTGAGCTGTGTTGGATGTGGCTGTTGTGCCCGCTAATAGTGCTGTTGTGTGCGCTGCCACAGCTGAGTAATTAAATGGCATTTGGAAGCTGTCATAAGACAGGCAGCACAGCCCCACCCAACCCACGGGAACTAGTGGTATCTCTCTGTGGGTACATATCGGGGGAAAGGAGAGGCCTTATCTTGCCCAGAGGCAGCGAACTTCATTGCAAAACACACTCTAAATAGATACTGCCGGCCCGGCACGCAATGTGACAAGATTTTCCAGGGAGTTGCACAGGTGGGCAGTGGTCAAGAGGCACTGAGGAAAGTTCAGTAAAATAATTATGATTATTAAAAGTTCAAGAAATAAATATTTTGTAATTATTTATACAATTTAAAAGTCTTAACATACCTTAAACCATTTATTTTTAAATTTCCTAGAATTATCCTACTTTACATATATTATAAAGCCTTCAGCTCTTAATATTTCATTTGAATACATTACCAACCTACTCAAGAGCCCCCTTTTTTTCTCTCCCTGCATCCTAAGAGTTCTAAGCCAACTGGTTATTATTAACACGCTTCTGGCTAATTAATTGACTCGTTTAACCGGTGTTAGGGCCCCATCGGCAGATAGCAATTTTAATACTTAACGCGCTCTGGGGAATAATTCCCTTTGGCCTGGTCGGAGGACCTTAATTATTCATTTAGAGCTGCGACTCCTATTTGGTGCTAATTAAAATCCCTCATTATGAAATCGGCTCATGTCTGAAGGCATATATACCTATGTGGGATATATGTGGCCCCCAAGCGATTGCCGTTTTGACCGTAAGCGTGTAATTGCATTAGCCATCTGCCCATTTGGCTTGCAGGTTCCACTGGACCAGCGACCAACGTTGCTCAACGCCAACGGTTTTCACCGAAGCAAAAAAAAAAGAAGAAGAAAAAAACAGAGCCAAGTCAAGTGCTATGCGAAAACGCTTTAATGAAGAATTAATTGCCAGCAATTTGCACCGCAAATCAATCGAGCGTTGTCACCGCTCGTCTATATACAGATATTTGGTATGGCTTTTTGCCTTCTCGATCCGATCCCATTCGATCCGAGGCGATACGCGTAAATTTCACAATTGCCTGTTGGCCTGTCTCATTTGCTGCCTGCTGCCCGCTGCCTGCTGCCGACTCTGCTCTTATACGATGTCGCGTCTACAATACACCGGAGAACTCAAATTAATTGAAAATCCATTACAAACATAGGCTAAATGTCACAATTGGCGTTTGTGGCATGTATTTGCACTGGCAATGGCGACGTATTGCCGCAGTAGCAGCGACATCTTACACAGAAAGAATGGAATTAGAGGCAATTTGTTATTTTTGCTACTTAAAATTAAATTAAAATTAAAATACCAATTAGATACATATGAAAATATGCATCTTCTCTTTTAGAATATTTATTTTTTCTAGTTTACATAATTCGCTATTAAAATTAACCATTTTTAATATGAAATTATTGTACTAGAAGTTCAAAATAATATTTTTTAAGCTCAAAACCTTTTTTAAACAGTTAAAAAACATTTTCTGTGCACCACAGCTAGCAGCAACAATGCCTATAAAAGAGCAAAAAGGCGAAAACAAGTCTCGCACTCTGGTTTTTCGCCCCCGTCTCGTCGCGTCTCGTTGTCTTTGGGTTTTTGCTGCAGGTTTTTCGCAACCAAAGCCAAAGGCATTTCCATTGGGGCGGGGCACACGCGAGGGGAGCCGGAAAATCCAGCTCACTTTGCAATGGAAACCCCATTCCAACAATTTAGCGACAAATGAGCAATTAATTTTGAAATAAATGTAAAGAAAACGGCAGCGTAAGCCACTAAAGGGAAGACATATATTATTAAGGCAAGAAAGGATTAATAATACAAATATTTAGACAAACTATTATTTTTTAAAACTATACAACGCTTACAGATAATAATCTAAATAATGACCTCAGCTTAGTATAAATATTATTACAAAGACACAAAAATAAAGGCCGCAATAATTGGACCACGAATTGCATATAAATATTAAGCCCGCGCAGAGAGCATAAATATTATTGTAAAGAAAATGTCATAAAAAGACCTGTGACAAAGGCGAAAAAAAGGGCTGTAAAAAAGTTTGGCCGGCCGCCTCGTTTATATGCTAATTTGGCAACTAATTTATGGTCAATACACGACAAGAGCGACAACAAAATACCAAACAAAACAAACCCGAGACCGAATCAAAACTTCACACAGAATGCACACAAAATATATATTTATATATTTATAGTAGAGGCCTCGAAGCGTCTCAGAGTCTGCAGGCAGCGACAGCAGCATCTTCATTATATGAAATCTGGATTCGAGACTGGTGGCTTTATCGGGAGTGTTCACATTTCGTTTCACCTTGTTAGTTGGCCATCCGAAGTGGCTTTACGACCCGAAGAGCAGCCCCAGAAACCGATGCAGCAGACTCACAAATAAGTGAAATTATATTCATGCATACGTATCGGAACGATAAGCCGGGCGCATTAACATAACTCTGACATGTCACACTAATTACTTAATGAGGCCCGGTCAGCAGCTCCGAGTTTTCCCCCGGCGTTCCCCAGTTGATTATTAGTTTTGATTCCATCGCGAGTCGCATTTTTATGGGCTTATGTCGGGTTGTACGACATTTATTTGTTTATCGAGGAGAATATAATAATGTGCCACAAAATGTGTGTGAACACCTCAAGTTTTTGTACAGCGAGCTTGGGAAATGCAGGAGGGAAAAGGAAAATAATTGTGTAATGATTCTGAAATAAATTTTAGTATGTAAAATAACTTAATATGCGCTAGAGGTGGGAAAAGCTTATATCTATCGATAACTTTCGCAAGTGGAAAGCTGCCTTATATTTTCCTCCCAGGTTTTTACATCGCAGCAATGTTTCCTCTTTCTTTTGTTTATTATTATTGTTTAATGCCTCATTTGCCAAAATGCAGAGCATAAAAAGCAATTACAAAAGGCATGCAACCGACTTGGCCACGTTTGTCACTCGGCAATTTCAATTTGCGCAATTATGCGTAAAATTAAAGCGTTGCATATCATTTGCATTTGTCTTTATTTTGATTCCACTCCTCCGGCTCCGACTCCGGCTCCGACTGCGAAACAAAATGCCCAATAAATTACGCGTGCTCGGATCGGATCCCAGGGATTGGGGATGGGATCTCGAGATCTGACCCGGACTGACTGCATCTTTAAAATGCCATTTGCATCTTTGTGGTTTGTGGCGCAGCCCCGACTGGCAATGGCAAGCTCATTACTTTCATTAACAACACTCCACACCGAAGGCATGCAACTTGCAACTTGCAACAGCTGCTGCTATATCTCCTCCCTTCCCCCGATTTTTCCTGGGGATCCGGCGTCTTTATAAGGCCTGCACGACGTTTCTTTTTTTTCTCTGCTGTTTTTTTCTTTCGTTCGCTTCTCCGCCGCCTTTGTTTGCCAAAACAAAATGCCCAAATTAAAATTGTTTTGCTGTGCAGAAGAATCGAACTGAGATATGGCACGAGGGGATTCGGGCTGGGGATCCACAGCCACAACCACATCCACAGCCACATCGGGGAATGCATTTCCCGTCGCTACTGCTACTGCGGCTGCTGCTGCTGCTGCTGCTGCTTTGTCTGACAAATAGTTTAGACAGCAAATTTATTGGCCACTTAAAGGAGTAATTACCGTATATTGTTGCCAGAGCCGCTGCCGCTTTTAGCCAAATTGACAAGGCCAAGGACAGGCGGCAGTTGACAGCCCATTTCATTCAGCATTCAACAGCGCTTTGTTCCGCTGGCAAATACAGTAATAACATCTTCAAGGGTAATTTATCCCTAAGTTAGAATAAGTTGTCTTGATTATATTAAACTTAATAAACTATTTTCACGGACAGGACCAGGTTTGTCCGTTTAAGAGAATAAAAACTATTAAAGTTAAACAATGGAAATGAAAGTATTTTTTAATTAGTCTCAGGGCAGAAGTAAAAGGAAACCTAACTAAAAAAAATGGTTTTATATCCAAATTATATTTAAAAAAATAATTTAAAACAGGACTTTTTAGTATGCGAAAATTATTGTCAGTGTGAAAGAGGAACATTTTTGCGGACAAAAAAATAGGTTTGTCCGCTAAGGGGAATATCTACTAAAAAAAAAAACCGGCAAAACAAAGGAATGTAATTAATGGAGAAATCTTAGCTCTATATATTTCCTAATTAAGAAAACAAATAAAACTAACCAACACCCTCTCTCCATCTCCATTCCAGATGCCAACGAACCGCCGCGGATCAAGTGCAACCTGAGGAAGCACAAGCCCAATAGGAAGCCCCGCACTCCATTCACCACACAGCAGCTGCTCTCGCTGGAGAAGAAGTTCCGGGAGAAGCAGTACCTGAGCATTGCCGAGCGGGCTGAGTTCTCCTCGTCGCTCCGCCTGACCGAGACGCAGGTGAAGATCTGGTTCCAGAATCGGCGGGCCAAGGCCAAGCGGCTGCAGGAGGCCGAGATCGAGAAGCACAAGATGGCGCTGCTGGGACGCGGAGCGCAGGGTGCCCAGTGGGCCATGGCCGGGTACTTCCATCCGAGCCTGATGCACCTGGGATAAGTGGCGGCCCAGTTGGCCCAACAGAGATGCCAACAGAGCCATAGTCCCAATCCTGGTAACCAAAAAGCCGCGCATGGAGCTGGAGCTGGAGCTGGAGCGGAAACCCCCAAAATTTTGCTGTGATGTTAGCGCATTTTATGTTACGATACTTCCAAATGTTGTTTCAAATGCACGCCCTGTAAATACTATAAGATATAGACCCGACTAAGCACCCCGATTAACCACGATCGAACTTTGTACATATATAATGCCGAGAGAAGAATATGTTTCCTAATTGTACATAATCAGCATCGTTTGTTTCGTTTTTGTTTTGACTAATCGATTGAAATCAATAATTTATTTGCACAACTCAACAAGTCAATAAGCGTAAAAACCATTAAGAACATTAACTAAATTCATACATTTCGATTGTATTGTGTATTTTGCATTGTAAGTCAGTCTAGCGAATGTGGATCGATCGTGTATATTTAAAGAATACTTGTAAGCATCTAAACTAAACTAAATCTAAACCTATTACTATGCCGTTAAAAGTACTTTACGATAATACCACAGACCCTATACATATAGTTCATACATGCATAATAAATATACTATAAATACCATATAGCGTTAATCCTCTGTAGTTGTTTAATCATTAAATCATAAAACTAAAGAAAAATGTGAAAAAAATAATACAAAAACAAGAGCAGAAAGTGCTGAGAAGAATCATTAAAAAATCATTTGAAAAAAATATATAATTATACAAAAATTTAAAAAGTGTTTCATTTAATGGGGGAAAATACTTGAAAGATTTATTTCTGGGTGGTGATATGATTCACCAACAGTAAATCATTATTACATATTCTGTGATTAATTGCACACTTGTCTAAATATTTTAAATATTCTTTCTTATGAAAGGTCAATAAATGCCAGATGTCCTGATATGACATTAGAGAACAGATTACCAGTTTGTTAACGAAAAAATGGATTAGAAATTCACAAGTTCAACTGAATTTTGATGTCTCGGAATACAAGTAATAAATATATTTATTTAAATTAAATATACATTTTATTCTAATCTATCTATTTCCACGATTTTATAATTCCAGCACTCTTATTAATATTTTTCAAAGCAACGTAAATACCCATGCAGCATATTTACTTGGAACATCTTCAAAAAAATATTCCTTGAATTAAAAAAATTCCCTGCGAAAATTAAAGCTAAATCATTTGGCGTTTTAAATGTATTTATTGTTTACAAAGTAGTGCCGCCTCATTGATAAGTATGCCGATTATAATGCCGACCAAAACAATATTTATTTTCCCCCTGATTAGAGGTGTTATTTTTCAACTGAATGATTGCGTAAGATCGACTGCCATATGTTGTAATTTATAATGGGAACAAATTAGGAATTAGACCGTAGCGAATTGATGTAGGAAAAAATTAGCCAAGAGCTTATTAGGAAAAAATTAGCACGTTACGAAACGAGAGCGCTTATATAATCTCCCTGAAAAGCGTAAAATTTGAAAATTGCTACTCCTGCCGGCACTGTACATATTTAAAATATGTGTATAATGAGTTCAGCCGATTGTCACGGACATTTCACAATTGCCGCCGTTGCTCATCGAGCGTTTTTATTGATTTCGCGGAGCGATCGTGTTGGATTGAGTTTTATTTAATGGAAGAAGCGACGAAGCGACGTTGTTCTTATCAAGTGGCAATTAATATTTAATTAATCAGGCAATCGGTGGCTGGCCCACATGGCGTATGCGCGTTCTCTCGCAACTCGCTCCCGACTTCTTTACATACATATGTATATTCATATATGCATATAAGTGGAGGTTAGGCAAATTAAGATTACAATTGAGTGATTATCAAATTGTTTGCATTATAATTTTTATTCCTGCGCGATTTGTCGAGTGTCAGGCTGGGTTCAATAACGAATACGTTAATTTCTTTATTTTTTCATTATTTGTTGTTGACAGCTGGACGAGCGTCAATACCGCCTGCGGTTTTGCTGTCTCTCTTATCGCGTTGAATTAAAACCCAATTAATTTAATTACAAATGGAATAACACGCCGCCGGCATGAAAAGCCGCAGTAGCGACAGGCAGCGGCGAGCAAAGCGTCAAATAATTTAGCTATTTTGATTTATTTTCGAACGGCCAGCCAGTGCTGGTGCGTCTGTGCCCAATAAATAAATTAAAATATTATTTGCCGCTTGAAAACTACTGATAAGGCTTGAAAAAATCCGAGGACTCTGGCACCGTCTGTTAGTGTGAGGAAATATATATATACATATATATATATTTGTATAACCCCAGTCCAATATTTATTATTATTATTACGCCAAAGGTTTATATTTACAAGTTGTATAAGTTATATAAAGTGGAACATATTTCTTTAAAATAAAATATAAACACCTTACATATATCACTCGTTCTAAGTTTATTCTGGAGTTTAGCAGAAACCTAAGTAATTAAAATTATTCTATTCACACAGTTAAAAGTTATAGTTTTTAGGAAGCACTTGTTAGCTATTTATTTTCTTTTAGTTTTCTATTAAAGTGTAATTAATTTTCCTTATTTAGAGTATTTAATTGTAGCTATCAAACTTGACCTACTTGAACCTTTTACTAATTATTTCAACTTGACTATAAATGATCAGAGTATAGTTATCTAATATTTAATAAGATTTTAATTCCTTTCGAGGGTATCTCTGTGTCGCAATTTTCTAAATACCCATCCCAGTTCTCCCACCTGCTTGGCCATTCATACAATTTGAATATAATTTGTTAACAATTAAAAGGCAATCGTGCCATGTTTTATTGGGTAGCAATAAAATAATTAAATGAAGTATGCAATTATTATTCATCAAATATTGATAAATGCGTTGCACTCGGCGAATGCTCCACGGCAGCCGTCCCGTTTTATTCTCGGATGTCAAATCGATTGTCGCCGCAATTAATTACGCGTATATAATTACAATGCCTGCCTACGCTGACGCCAACGGGTGACGCCCAGAGCCCCAGTACGGTGATCGGTGGGGATCGGGGGTGATGGGGGGCTAGGGCAGCCAGGGATCGAGTGACTGCTGACTGCGGCCCCTCGTCCGCTTATTAATTAGGCCCGGCTACGCCTTCAGGTAGCCGCAGGTGGCGCTGCATGCAAAACGCGCCGCGCCGGAAAGTGCAATGCGTTAATCAAAACGTAATCAAATCATTTGGCAAGGCAGCGAGCGGCCTGAAACAGAAACCGAAAAAGAGACCAAAACTGAGACAGCATCGGCACTGAGAAAAAAAAAACGGAGGATTATTTCACAAACTATAACTATAATTGCAAAAGAAAGCTGTTTGAAATATCTGAATTATTTGCTTTCCTATTATGTCTATAAAAATTGAATAAAATATATTTTTTGTGTAAGAAATATATATATATCATTTAATTTATTTATAAGTTGTTAAATTACTCAGATGAAATTAAACAAGAATTTTAATTAATATCTTGAAATCTTTTTAAAGCTTCATAGAATATATTATGTAATCATACGAATTTTATTAAGCCTGGTCACATTATGCTTCAGAAATTAAGTAATAATAACATTAATAACCTGGATCAATATTCATCATAAAATAATTAATTAGCTTATAACTTAACTAATAAATACTTTATATTTTGTAGTATAGTATAGTATCTCAGATATTTTTTTCCCAGTGTGACCGTCATGAGGAAAATGAGCTTCATCGGCAGCACACAATCAGTGCCTGGTCACATTGGGTAGCCTGCTGCGATTTTGGCCGAGTCCCGAGTTCGAGTCCGGCAATTAAGCTTTATATCGGGCCTAATGGACCGAGCGCCGCCTGCGCTGATTGCAGGCATTTGTTTGGCGTCGCGTCTCTTTCCCTTTCTCTCTGTGCCCACAGTGAAAAGGTATATATAATACATATATATCGGGGCTCCTCGGGGGCCAAACTCAGACCCCGCCTCCCTGCCGAATCACAGCTTGATATTAACGCCCAACTGTGAGGCGGCGCATTTACAATGATAATATTTGTGTTCAAAGTTATCAATGGGGCCAGCCGCCGAACCGACCTGAGGATGGGAATCATCGATCAAAGATGTGTACAAAGCGGGGATCTGAGCGAGTCTTACAACTTGATCTCGGAGTTGTTTTCTGCTTAATTGATTAACTACAGACCAAAGTTGATTAACTACAGACAAATTTAAGAGGGACAGAAAGAGAAAAACGTGTTTGCGCGGAGAGGAAAACATTATATAAACTTGTTATATTATTTTATATAATTAATTATTTTATGGGACAATTTTCTTGCAAATTTTAGTGTAGTTTTCTTATTAATTTAAGCATTATTATTTTATTTCTTCCCATTTGTATAGTAAACAAAACTCCATTCATGGATAGAGCAGTCTCAAAAAAAAATGTGGCACCCCCTCCTGTGAGTGAAAAACCAAGCATAACATTTTTTAATTAACACCCACACACCCGGACACATGCAAATGAGAGCTCATTATGCGCTGATTATGCAAGATACGAGATACTTATATACCAGATTGCTGGACAAACTTCCCTGGATAGTTTTTCCAGGCGAACACCGACAACCAGCAAGTTCAACAAACCAAGATTGCCCACACTCAAAATGGGTTTTAAGTCGATTCACAGAAGATTCATTCATAAAGTCAAGCGAATTGGAAATCCGTTTGCTTAACCCGCTTTTCTCTGGGGAATATATATACTGATATATATACTCCACCTGCAGACAGCATGGCGATCCGCAGATCCATTAACTCCAAAGGCAAAGCACTCACAATTACCGCGAATAAATTGAGGTAATTAGGTAATAAAAATAATGTTTTCACCTCGTTATGCCGGGGCAGCCGCCGAGGCACCAAAGGCACCAACCAACCAGCTGCTCTCTCCACTGTTCCCGGAATATTTCGAAGTTGCAACCACCTGATAGGGAGGAAATAAGCCGCACCGAAGTGGCCCAGTCTTCGGATCTCCATCTGGAGCAGATACGAAGGCAATTAACCGAATGATAGGAAAATCAACAGAGGGCTATCCCGGGAAATTTTGATGGTGAGCTATTTTTAATATTCGAAAAAACATACTCTTGAGCGAAGTAAAAATCCACCTGTCATATAGGAATATATTAATTTAAAAATATTTAAAATGAAAAATATAAGATATAAATTTAAGGATATTTTTATTTCTATACTTAAGATTATTTTATTATAGATAGACAATAAGAAATATTCAAAAAATCTATTATGACTACTTTATCTTTTTATATTTTATGAAATTAAGAAAAGTATTTTGAATAAAACAAATGGAATAAAAAATATATTTCAAGGATCTAGAAATATTTGTATAATATAAATCCTTGTTAATAAAATGTTATTAATATTAATTTCTTTTATAATATATCTGAAGGTAACATTTAAAACAAAAACTGAAAGGTACAATCCTTATCTTGCTAATTCAAATAATATTGACAAATCTTGAGTTTCAAATTCTTTCGTCACACCTTTAAATAATATTTTTAAATAATCAATATTAATTCAAAAAGTGAATTTCAAATTTTGTATATTCCCTAAGCCAAATACCCCGCAATCCTCAGACAAACAATGTCCCAAAAAAGACGAAATAAAAACCGCCATTTCCCTCATCACAGCTTATGCAAATGATCCATTTTCCACGGAATTCCCTGGCCGTCAATTAAATTTTTTGTGCGCCTCTCTCCACTGTTCGCACTTCGGACCAGCCACCGAAAAAGCAGAAAAACAAAATGTAAAAAGCAGAAAAACAATTTCATATCCATTTACTTTTCACTTAAGCTGAAATTTCCCTTTTTGGGGGAGTCTGGGTATTCGGTTTTCGGGTCAGGTGAGTTAGTTACATTTTGTGGGTTTTATGGCTTTAGGTAAGCACTCTTAATTGGTAATTACAATTTGAATTCATTGCGGTGAATAATGGAACATTTCTGTCATAATTTTCATGGTTACCGTAGGTATGTAGTTTCGGATCCCACACTTTCCGGTATTAATTTTTTGGTTAACTGCAAGCGTTCCAGGAACCGACTGCTGTGTAGAATGCAATTAAACAAAATAGCGTGAGATACGAGGCCGATAAACGGGAGGACCAGCACCAGAAACAGAAACAGAAAAAAGGAAAAGGAAACAGCCACGATATTGTCGTGTCTGAAACCTAATTTCCAAGTTTAGAATTCTGCGAAAAATGCTCCAAAAGAAACGCTCCAGAGTCGCTCGATCCTCGGCTGCTGCTGCTGATGCTGCTCCTGGCCTCGGAGGAGGGGCTCTACGTTTTTGAATACTCAATTAAATATTCCTGCCTGTGTGTATGTACTCCGGCCTCTGGCTTGGCTGCAGTTTCGCACTATTTTCAATTGAATTAAATGCAGTGCTGCCTCTTGCATTTTCATGCGAACAATTTCAAGGAATCGCGCATATCAAGCGCGTCGTCGTCGTCGTCGGCACGCTCCGTTTGGGCGCACAATTAATTTGCGCCCCAAAAACCGAACGCACGTACAAATGCGATTCCTACTGCGACGCGACTATGGGTATCTGCATCTGAGAGATACATTAGCGAAAGTGTAGGTCGTCGCTAGCAGATACAATTTAATTTCAAATGCCCTCACCACCGAGGGGTCGACCTGCTTGTCATTTCATTCATGAAAGCAAATCGAAAAGAAGAGTTTTAGAAAATTACTTGAGAGTTTTTATATAAAATAGAGGAATTTTTCTGTTCTTTTTCTTCCACACAGAATCCTTCTATTTTTGCAATTTATTTTTGTTTTTAATTTTGCATTCTGCAAGCATGCTTTTTCAGTTGCTTTTGTCGGTGGTAAGCAACTGAGCTTAATAGGCTGAATAATGTAAGGTTTGTTGCTTTACTTTAAATTAAATTAAATCCTTAGAAATATTGTGAGTTTACAAATCTCTTTTAAAAATTCCTAAAAGTATGCTTCGGAATTTTTAAAACTAATATACTTTGAAATTCAGCTTATTTCCATCTCTGGCTTATTTTCCATTAAGAGTATCCCGAGTTTCCCCCAGCTTACCATTAGTTATTTTACATTCGCCTTGGCTTTTAATTCATGCGCCCGGATTGTGTGCGAGCGGGATGCCAAGCGAAATGCAAAATTTGTCTGAAGATTTTAATCGTCGGCATGCGCGCCCAAAACGGCCCCAAAAGAGCCAGCTAAGAGCCAGCGGCCAACTGCCAACTGCCAACAGCCTACAACCAGCTACCATCCCAGATCCGTGCCAGGCTGTTCCCATTGATTCGAGCCGGGTCAGAAGTGTTTTCCAGGCTGCTGGAGCTACCAGGAAATGTGCACACAAAACAATTTTAAAGAAGATTTTACCCGATAAGAGTTAATACATTTCTTGTTTATAATGTTGATCCTTTTAAACGTGAATATCTAATACCTTGAGGACTTTGCCTGAGTAGATCAGTTTTTGTTGTCGGGCTCCCATCTTAGAATTTAATGCCCGACCTTAATTTTTTGTATATAAACTTAATGTCCTGCTTTTACCACTGAAATTATTTTAATTTTTTATTTTTACATAATATAACAAATATATTTCTTACTCTGCACAAATTCTAGTGGTAATAGCAGGAGATAGTGTGAGAAAGAGCGAGGCAGCTCTGCTCTAGAAAGGGGCGGCGGGAAATGTGGGCGGGAATATGGGCACATTCACATCCATAGGCACATCCACAGCCAGAGTTAAAGCCAGAGCATGTAATGTTAGTCCGTTTCTCTTGTGCCATGGTTGTTGCTGTTGTTTCTGTTGCTGTTTCTGTTCCTGATTCCCGATTCTGTTCCTTTTGCCTTGCAGTTGTTGTAGTTGTTGCTACAAGACAATTTACTTTTGTGCGAAATTAAGTGGCATCTGCAGCATGGCATTCCACTTGACTCCACCAGACGAAAGGCACTGTGAAAAAATGTGCTTTTAAATAAAATTACTTTAATATGGCTCTTCCAGACTTTCATGAAAATAATATTATATCAAGAGCAATTCTATTGATTAAAAATTAAGTGAATAAATTATTTACAGCATATGCCACTTAAATAGCTAAAGAATAAAATTAATTTAAATGGGTACCTTCAAAAGTATGCTACATTATAGGAAACTTCAGAAAAACAATCAAATAAATCTCTGCATGTACTTTGAACAAAGTTTAATTAAATTACATTTAAGTAATAATAAAATCCAATTTATAAATACCAAAGTTTTAAATAAGTATAAATAAATTCATTTCAAGTCTTTGAATTGTGAATTAACTTAATTTATAATAATTATAATTATAATATAATTTAAAATATTTTTTTTATGAGATTACAAGTTCCCTCTATTTATTTTAGTGCAGACCATGGCAGTTCAGATCCCCGCACTCCCATTTTCCCCATTTCCACTTGCATCTGCATCAGGCAGCATCTTTGTACAATGTCTCATTCAAAGTGTGTGATGTGTGTGTGTGTGTGTGCGAATCTCTCGCTCTTGTGGGCAATAACTAATTACATTCGCAATTATTTCATGTTTTGGCCAATTTAGTGGGACAAATTTATCTGCGCGGTGTCATCTACTTAGAATTGATGGCTTGCCATATGAAGCTGTTTGCTCTCTCGTCTCCTACTGGCTATGTGGTGGCTTCAGCTAGATCGGGGGGATATATAGCAGATATATAGTGGTGGTGCTGGTGCCATTAGGCGCCTCAGAGGAAGGATGGCCCCTCCTGAATGCCGCTGATTGTTGTGTGGCAAATGGAAAAAGACGATCCACTTCCCCAGAGCCATTCCCTCTAATGCCGAATGCAATTATTAAGCAAATTAGCAAACATTTAGATATTCCAACGCGATTGCCGCGCACAACGAGGGGCGCCATTGAGATGGGCTCCATTTCTCATTCATCAATTTTAGTCCACGCAAAAGGGAATGGGACTCAGTTGATTAGCTTTGATTGCTTCCGGGAGATATGCACATAACAAGTGGTTTTATAACAACCGAAACCCACTGACAGGATGCTGTGCTGTACATATTGCGGAGCAGGTAATTCCCTATTAAATAGCGTGTTAATTGGGATTAATTATTAAATATTTGTGTGTCGTTATTGTTGTATTTATTACGTTTTTTAGCTAATTTAGAGATAGTTGAATTTGAAATAGACTACGTATGCTTGTGGGATAACTAAATTCAGAAAAAAAGGAAACAATTTATTTTATGATCATCATATCTCACTTTTTCAAAAAGAGACTTTCCTTGAAATCAATTTTTTTAAATTGAGAAACAAGGTCTTTTTATTTTCAGCTTAATTTTTGAGTTTTCGGTGATCTTTCCTGTTTGCCTGAATGGAGCAATGGGTAGAGTGCAGGACTAATACATTTTTTATATGTTATCTTTAAACAAATTTATACAGTAATGTTCACATTCCAATTAAATCGCTTAAAACTTTATTTCCAAAAATAATTTTATTACAAATATATTTCTTTATTATCCTGCGAGACATCCTCTAAAGGCCTAATTCCTTGCACTCCCACGTTTCTATCAATTCCGATTACGGACGGAAATGCCAGTTGTTAATCTTGCAAAAAGAGAAAAACCCACATTTCTCTATATTTTTTCCAATTTCTCTACGCCTCCCTCCGGAAAAAAACCAGATAAATCTTTTGCATATTTTTTCCGTTTGTTTGATTTTCTCATTTAAAAACGGTAAATGTTTTCTTTTGTCTGTCTCTTTCTCCCTGCCTTTCCCTATCTTTTTTTTTTTGGCTGCTGGAGAGCAACATTTATTGCTTTACACTTCCAATTATAACTCAGAAATCCATGGCAAGTGGAGACAATAAAATGCACAAACACGGAGATTTATGCCCACGCAGACAGCGCCAGATACTACACTGTGCAAAAACACACACACACACACTGGGGAGACAGACAATTCACCTTAATTCAAGTAGAAACGATTTAACTCCCACGGCCCTTGTTGTTGGCTTTTCTTTTTTTTTATATTTTATATGAACTTAATTTCGCTCGAACGAAAAACCACACAATACACAAGCACACACTCACACACACAACCCTTTGGCTGGCAAAAGTAACGGTAAACGCAGCCATTTATTACATTTACTGTTAGAGAGAAAGGGAGAGGAGGAGAGAGAGCGCTGGCGTGTGCGAGAGCGAGAAGGGTCAGGGCGAAGGATATGACGTTTTGCTTTCCTCCTCCGCCCAAGTGAGTGGAAATTTGTTTCATTATAATTATTTTCCACAATTGGACATATTAGTATGGTTGCGTCGCCAGCGGCAGAGGCAGCGACCGAGACAGAGGCAGCGGCAGCGGCAGCGACGGGCCGCCATTTTTGCAATTTTCCCGTGCAAATAAACGCAGCCAAGTGTAAGAAATTGGCAAAAAGGACAACGTGGCGCTCTTGTTGTTGTCCCGCTCTAGGTACAGCTCCCTCTTTCGGCCGTCTCTTTTCGTCCTGCGCAAACTCACCACGAGCCAGAGGTGAATTTCTTACTGGGGGTAGTTTTTTATTGATTTTAAGTAAATAACGGTACGCAGCACATACGGTTGTCTCGCTCGCTCGCGCAAGGACGTGCCGGGAATGACAAAACATAAAGTTATAATAATTTTTCTTTCCGCTTAATTGTGCTGAGGAGGCTCCGAGTTTGGGGGGTTGGGGTTTTGAGTTCGGGGGATGAGGAAAATCAGACAGATAGAGAGCTACCCCCCCAAAAGGACACCCATCCCTCTCCCCCACGGCTAGAGCCATCTCTTTCTGGCCGCCACAAAATGACCTGACTTTTAATTTGATGCCTTTATGTGGCGCGGAGCACAAAAGGGGACCTCTATATATATCGAGGACTCTATGTACCCGGGGGATGGATATACGTAGATAGTTGGGAGGACTTTGGGGTGGCCCTGCTCCATGTGCGTGTGAACGTAGGAAATACAGCAATTAGAGCCATATTAACCGTAATTAAATTTAATTGTTTAATTAAGCGCGAAAAGTGAGGAAGACATTTTCGTGAGCGAGACGGAGCCAAAGTTATTATTATATACCAACCATCATCATATATACACACCTCCCCCTGTGGGTTGGGGGGGGATGTGGAGTCTAGTCCAGTCTGGACCTTTTTGGGTGGCTTTTTAGGTGGTGCGTGTGCCGGGGATTGCGTGCCTCGACGTGGTCCTCCTCCGATTCCGATTACATTGTTGCCACCACCTCCTCCGCTCCGATCCGCTCCCGTCTGGGCCCGGGTGTTGCTGTAACAAATAGCCATGTGATTTGATGCGACGGCCCCGATAGTCAGCCAATTAAGCATTCAAACGTACATTTTTGCACAGTTCGCATTAATTAGTGGGTGCTGCTGGCGGCGGCGGGGACTCGAGTGCCATTTTTGGTTCAAATTAATTTGAATTACAGGGAGAAACACAGACACTGTTGAAAATAAGCTGGGAATAAAGATATTTGGGATATTTTTAATATAATTTTATTTTTCTTACTATCAAAGATCAAACACTTTAAAAAATAAATACAAATTCTAGGGTATTAACTGCTTAGAAAATTAATTTACTTAAAATAATATAAATATAATATTTTGATTTGAATTACAGGGAGAAACACAGACACTGTTGAAAATAAGCAAGGAATAACTATTTTGGGGATATTATTAATATAATTTTATTTTTGTTACTATCAGAGATGAAACTCTTTAAAAAATAAATACAAATTCTAGGATATTAATGTAATATTAATATTTGCAGCTTCTTTAATATTAAATGAAATACATAATTTTCACAGACTTTGCTTGAGTTACATTTTTCCACCATTATCTACTGTTTTCAAACATTTCAAACTTGTTCAAACTCTCTAAATTAACATTAAATTATTTATAGCTTAAACAGTAATCTAAATGAGCATTTCCCTTAAAATTAAGATGCCTACATATTATTTATCCAATAAGATGATCCCATCTGCTACAGTTTCCTCATTACCCGCTTAAGATAAATGACAAGTTAAAATCGACAGGACCCACAAGAGTTTCGCCTCCGCATCTGTCCTCGATCTAATGAGGATATCTCCAAGTTCCCATCTCGTTTCTGGTTAAAGAGGGCACCCACATCTATTAATTACGAACCAAAAAATACAGCGGCGATGGGACATCAGTCATTTCTCGACTCGAGATAAACTTGCAATAATGTCGTGGAAAATTAGCATCAATCACATGCAGGTGCAGACGAAAGTGAGCAAACCTCAAATCCAAATCCAAATCCAAAACGAAAACCAAATCCAAGTCCGAATCCGAATCCAAATCGAAATCTCAGTGACAGCCAACAGATGTCAAGTGGCCCGCATATAACGTCTAAATAGAGAGAGGGGAATGGATCGGAATGGATCGGAGGATGCTTGGTTGGTTGGTCACAAATGTCAACCACATCGCTGACATCTTAATAATGATGAATTAATGGGCAAACAAGCCGCCAGACAATGCCACCAACTACAACAGCCGCAGCGTTTAATAATCTCTCTATTAGTGGGATGGAAAATCCATTTTCCATGGGAAAACGAAAAACAAAAACGTTGAGAATCTACGACTATTTGGGCATTGATTGAGAGCAGTGGCATCAATTACCATGGCCAATCCGAGCGAAGACTCGTTCCCCAGAGCTGCCAACAAATTCCGAAATATCACTTAATTTTTCACATGTTGCTGTCGGAGCAAAATTCAGCAAACTTGTAAAAAGAAATAGAAAACCACGACCATTGAATACCTTTTTACCTTACTAAAAAATATTAACAAGGAAAGCGGCTTTTCCTAATTGAGCTAAATTTCTTATTAAATATGGTTTCCCCTTACTATTTCGTTTACAAATTAAGAATAAATAATTGAATAACCTACAATTCTTACCTTTTTGATATACCCTTAGTACCCTGCAAGTACTGAGGCTGCAAAGCGAAAAGCAAACGACATTCCATGGCTGCATAAATCATCCTCCATCCGAATCCAAAAGTGAGCATGTCAAAGGTGCAGCAAAGGATTTGAATGCTCCTCAGGGAGAGGCAGGGAGAGGAAAATATGAAGCCATTGTTGATGCCGCATTTCCATATAAAAATCGAAGGCAATAGAGGGGAATTCGGCTCTGGGCCGGGTTTATTATGCATTCGCTTAATGTAGTCATCGCTGCTGCTGCCGCTGCCTCTGCTGCCCTGGACATATGCAAAAAAGCCGAGCCAAGCAAATAAGAAACCCATCAGAATTTCTCACTCCGGCCAGGCGCTACGACAAATAAATATTTTAACTCACAATAACAAAAGGCACGACCAGGGTTCGGGGTTCGCGGAATGGTGTATGGGGTTCTGGGATCCTACGGGCCACCTTTTGGGGACAACTGCGACGGGCAGAGATGCTGATATTGGTGGGACAGGCATGGCCGAAAAGGAAGCGAGGTTGGGTTCAAGAAATAATGGTAAGTACTCTTAAAATAATTATATACTTTGTTATAAATTTAAATTTAAATATATTTTATTAAATATTATTTGAGGGGAATATTATTAAATTTTATTCTAGAAACTAAGTATGTGAAAAAACTGAAATACCGCTTGTACTTATTCTATGTTTATTTTATTTACAATAAAATTAATGACATGTTCCCGTAGAACATATGTTTGGAAGGATGCAAAGTCGTACGAGTTCGAATGAATCATATTATTAAAATTATTGCGATCACATTATATTTAAATTAATCTTATTTCTGCAGTAGTTACTTCATTTAAAATGAGCTACAAATATTATAGATTCATGAATTTAAAACACAAAATCAGGGAATATATTTAAGGAAACATTTATAGGTAAATATGATTTAATTCTTGTAATTTTCCCTACACACAAAAGTTTCTTTACTACTTAAAATCCTTGCTTATTTTTGGGGAAAACTTTAAAAATATAATTTAATTGTTTTGCTATATTTTTAAAAGAAAGTTCCTGCTATTTTCCGGAACCACCCTCGCTTTTGGCTGGCTCATAGAGCAAAAGAGATGTTCATCTCCTTGCAGTGCAATGCCGTTGGTGCTGCTGCCGCTGATGCTGCAGACTGTTTTGCAGGGCAAAAGCCGCCGAATCTGGCCATCATTTGTTTAAATATGCGCCTGCAACAATCCGCCAACGAGAATAAAACAACAACTACAGCAACAGTGAGGGCAACGGCAACGAATGACAACAACATTGGAAGTTGCACGTTTAACAATTCAATTTATTTGCAACATCAAAATTTAACGAACATGAAATTGCGAGAATTTTAAGATTTTCAAGAGAAACAAACGAGCGACACGATCCTGCGCGGCGGCCTCAGCGAATGTCTCAGTTCGCTTCACTTCAGCTTTACTTACTTTTTTTTTCTTTCATTTTTGGTTTTAGCCTGTCCAAAATCCCCACCCTAACCCCCCCGTAACCCCAAGCTGGCCGTGTGTGTGTTTGCTTGCTCTGGGTTTTGTTTGCGCGCGCTTTTGTTCTTTTGTGTCTTTGTCGTGGGGTTTGCTTAGCTGGTTTCCATCCTCAGACCCACAGAGATCCCGCTCGGTGCAAAGAGTCAACAATTTAGCATTCAAAGAAATATTTTAAATTAAAATTTCTGAAATTTTCGTCAATAAGCGGGCCGGAAAACAATGCAACGCAAGACCGAAAAAAGTCTGCCTGGCCAAGAAGCCACGGTTATGTGGTCAAGTCCAGAGCTTGAGTCTGGTTCTTGGCCTTTTAAATACTTGCACATAAATATTTGTAGTCTGTGATTTATAGGTCCTGCAGGGCCTCGAGACTCGGGTACATAATCCCCATATATAAATTGGTCAAGAGAGTGAATTAATGTGGCGATTATAAGATGGAATTTAAGGAAAGAAACTATACATTTTAAGTGGTTAATTTACTAAGGAATCAACAGCTTTTAAAGTCATTAAAATATTATACAACTTTCCATTGAATTCCAAGCCTTAACTCTCTCATAGAAACACAAAAAGATTAGTCGAATTAAAACTCAAAATCCTTATTACAAATTGCCAAACCCGCTCATCACTTTGCTGTCCTGATTAATCCTGCTATCCCACGCTCCTTTTATTGAATTTGCCATAATAACTAATGCCTTGCGGGCATTTTATGCATTTTTATTGGACTTTCGGAGATGACAGGCTCGCTTTACTACGCATCAGATTCAATATTTACCTTTCTCATCATGAGACTGCCATTACACAGGACTTCTCTCTATTTTTTTGGCTGCAGGACTCTCCTCTGATTCTGTTTTGTTTGGCTAATAGGCTAATCACACATCGGGCAAAAAATGCGAGCGAGCGGCACAGAACAACAAACAGGAGTCGTCGTCGTCGTCGCAAAGGATCAACCCCTAAGTGAGGACGATGTGAAAGTCAACAATCCTAAGCGGCTTAGCGCTTGTTCCAATGTTCGAATGACAGCGAGCAGGCGCAGGACTCTCAGGATTCACTGGGATTCAGGATTCAGGACTCGGGGATTACAGTAACTTTTTCGTAATTGCTTGTAGCACCGGCCCGGCCATTGTTGCCACTGGCGATTTCTTAGCGGCACGCGGCCAAAATAAATTAAATAAATTAACAAAAACTCGTGAGAGTGTCCGGGAAAGTTAAGAGGGGACTTAAGGGGTACTCGGAGGATGCCATGCGAGATTCTCAGCTGAAATTGCATATTTGATTTGGCTGAAAATTGTCAGCGCATCGATTTGCATATTTGCATGTTGTCGCGAATGTTGTCCTGTCTCCTGCCTCCGTTCCGTTCCGTTCGATGTCGCTGCAATGCGTTGTCGTCGCGTTTGTCGTTGACGCTGTCGTTGTCTTCTCAAGCACTTACGAAAAAATACTATTGAAATAAATAAAATCAAACAATTTAAATAAAATAAACAATTTCCTTGAATTTATAATTATTTATTGAAAGAATCATAAAATTCCAACTAAAGAGAGGGATGTACTTGCTTTCAGAATTTATTTCAATAAAAGTAACCCGATTTTCTTGAATTAAAAAATTCCCATAATTTATATAAAATTTTCCCAAGTGCATCCCGATGCCTGCAGCTCCTCGAATCAACTCGCTCGTCTCCTCTCGGCTTGCAAATTGAAATGTCAAGCCTCCTGCTTGATCGCTTTATGACAAGCAGCCCGGCTGGATAGATGGCTGAGATGGCTGAGATGTCTGGATTCGGATGCGGATGGTGACTGATATATCTGCATAAGAGCCTCCTCGTTGTCGTTGTCAACGCATCGTGCACTAAATTAACATTTTTTTGCTTGCCAGGCGCTGCCTTGTCAGCTCCATCCAATCTTATTCCGAATGCAAATCTCCGAGCGGAGGAACCTGTTGGCAGCTCGCAGGATAAATATATATCCTCGCACACTCCGACTGAATGTCTTGCTGCGTTTTATGGCAACGCAGCAGCTTCAGCTACAGCTTCAGCTTCCAGGACGAACTCGTAGTTTTGCGCCATCGCATAAAGCTAGATCCTTTTTCATTGCCGCGCCATCATTTACATAGGCGAAGTCCTGACGTACTTTTTTATGATTCACCCGCACGTAGACATAAATTTCAAGTGCCCGTGGCACAGCGTGAAAAATGGCAAATTAATGTAAATCACAGCGACGCAACATAACAACACTCTTAGAGGCCGGAAAAGCAGAGGCGTTGACAAAGCAAAGGGGAAATATTATCGATAAAAATATTAAGAATATCACTTGGTATGCTTGATTGAAATTAATTTAGTTAGTTTTAGTGTTAAGTTAATTTAGAAGCTTAATAATAAAGGTCCAAATAATTATAAAAGGTCTCATGGAGTTTAACTTTTATATAAAAGTAAAATCGGAAAAGAGGAAATTAATGAGGAGATAAAATCTTAATTTATATGTAGCTCAAAGCCCTTCGAAAATATTGGTGGTGATGATGGAACGAATTTAAATTAATATATATGTAAATATTCAATAAATTTAAGATGTTTGAATTTTTAATATATTTTAGGTGTATAAGCTAATCGAAAATAATTCGAAGGAAGAGTAATTAAAACTAGAAGATGTATCAACGTTTTTATCCTTTTATTTTAATTTTTTAAAGAAGAGAGTAATGAAGGAATTCCTTTAGTTATATTTACAATTTGTGTTGCCCTTAAAATATACATATTTTGTTGTTACTTTGATCAATGTTTGAAGACGCTCTTACATCATATAAAAATAGAAGAAAAAAAGTATTTCCAAACAAAGTTTCCCCTTGTTTTTGTGCCTTCACCACTCCACCACTGCCTTTTTCAGAGCAAGTCTGCCATTTTATGAGCTCCACGACGAAATTGACACTTGAAGTGTGTGTGTGAAAAACGCCTACAAAACAGCAGCAGCCCAGCATCAGCAGAAATAGCAGCCACATCCATTTTTTTTGGGGGGGTGAAAGTATAGGGATTGGAAAATATAAGGGGGCCGTGTGGGTGTTTACTTTGAGCTTTCAATATGTTTCGAACACTTTTGCAATAATGTTGTCGTTGAGGCGATAAACAAACCAACAACAAGGATCCGAGGACAAGACACTAGGCAAAAACTTTGTCCTTATACGAGTATGTGCGCAGCATTTTGTTGCCTCGAATTGCGGTCGTTGTGGCTTTCCCTCCCTGATATGTTATGTAAACGGAAAATGACAAACGAATTAGTTATTGACAACAACAGGAAACAAAAAGTTTCGCCTGCGTTGTGCGAAATTTCCGTTTACTATTGCAACAAAAATTCTCAGATATTGAGCTTGGCCGCCAAGGAGTTTTTGACGAGGGGCCACAGAACGTAGCTAATGAGATCGGAAGGGGGTTGTATAATGTGGTATATACCTGTTTATGCCACGTTTCTTACTTGTTAGAAATCGTTTGACACTTTTGCCAATATCATAGCAAATTGTGGCAGCAAAAAAGTTGCTGGTAAAGTTGGGGAAATATGGAAAATAAGCAGGAAAAGAGTCGGAAACTCAAGAAGTGATTTATAAAATAATAGTATATTTATACTATTTATTTCTATATTAAAAATTCACTTTAATCCCAAATAAGCAGAATTTAAAATCACAAAAAGTCCCTTTGGCTTGATAACAAAAAAGACCCGTAATTAATCACACAAACAGACCTTGAGTAGGGCTTAGATTTGCTTCGCATTTCCTCAACTGATGCTTACATATTTTTCAGAGGCCAATCGACAATCTCAATTTCGCATTATTCTCATTAGACCCTTGGCCCTCTTTCCGCTAAATATTTATTTAACCCTGGCAAACCCCCTCGGAAGTTTCGTCAATCTTCGGTCACGTGTCAGCAGTCAGTCAAGGTCCGGCGATATATCTGGGAAATGCCAAGGCCCAAGGAGCCCTGCCCTGCTGATCATTCATCAAGCTGAGTGTCAATGGGACACGTTTTTTTCACGTTTGCCTTTTGACAAAGGACACGGCTATCGGAATCCAAATCAAAATCAAAGCCAGCAAAAAATTAAGCCTCTTAATGCCTGGGTGGCTAGTAGTACCAGTTTCCTTTAATTGTATTAAGAACGCATTTGACATTTATTGTGTGAGGGGAAGATATGGTGCTAGATGTTTGTTCCGATCAAATGATTGATGGCGATTATGGCAGAGGTTGCGCATACGCCCCAGTGGCACTCAACGGGCTTAAAGATGGGGAATGAATCAATAAAGAAAATAACATAACATAATATAATAATTAAGTAGACTTATTATTTATAGTTTATTGAAATTATTAGGTCGATTTTCAGTTATTTAAATTTTATAAATATAATAAAATATAATTAATATTGTCTTGCTTATTTGTATTATTTTTATATCCTATCTTTCTTAAAAATAATAGCTCTAGTAATATTGTTCCTTAAAAATAAATGTTGTAATATTTTTCTAAGCCCTTATTATTATTAATATTATATTATTCTTGAATAATAAATATTCGAATATTTCCTAAAGCCCCATTTAGAGCCAAATCTTCTGAATTCTGAAATCACTGAATTAATGGCAAATTTCCTTGACGGTTTCCCCTGTGCAAACACAGACTGATAGCCACTCCAAGGGCGACGGCGGCAAACGCTGACTCTAAAGGAAACCGCCAACTAATCCGCAGGAAGCGCTGCTCACAAGGAGACATCAAAGCGGGAACGGGGACAGGACCCGCATCTTGTTACCCGGCCAACGCCTAATTAAATATTGACAAGTCAATTTGAGTTAAACGATTTGTGAGCAGCTGCCGCCCATATATTACCCCCACTACTACTACCTACTATATGTATTTCCCATTTTCCATGATTTGGCCATTTGCCCCGAAGTCAAACAAAGCTGCGATTGGTTTTGGATTTCATTTTAATCGATTTGCATTCCATTTAACTCTGTGGATTTGATGGAAAAGTGCTCGCTTTTCACATGCAAATTTCCCTGCCATCGTCACGTTCTGGGTTCCATTTCAGCATTTGATTGTCATGCGATTTTTACACATCATCAGCATTACTACTATGTACTTTGCATTTCGGATTAGGTATTCAGGTATTCAAGTATATTCCGGTATTTGTATTTGATTTGATAAATTTTTATGCTGATTGAAAAACGTTGGCCAAATGGGTCCCCAGGCGGCTGTAGCTGCCGTCGGGTCTTAAATCGGAATAAGAGGCCTGATTACACTGAGCCATAAAGCTAAATGCTTTCTAATGTCATGGGGTAATTTTCTCTTTTCCAGAATGAGGGATTTCGTTATTGAGAAAATAGAGTATTGGGACTAAGGAATGTTTTAAGATATTAGAGGTATGACAAGGTTAATACTTGAAAGGTATTATTATTTATATTTATTTTTGGTGGTTGGATAATACAAAATTATTCATAACTGTTTCAAGTGTACAAGCATTCCTCATTATTATTTTCCAAGGTGGCCCATTACACGCATCCGTGCCAGTTAATAATGTGAGCCTGGGAATGCACATAAGCCGATACCAAATCCAATCCCGATCCCGATCCAATCCCCAACAGGCTGCTGCTCCTTGGATGGCTAACAATCTTGGCCTGATGAATGCATTCTGTGCATGCTGCCATCAAATTGGCATAGCCTCACATCCCAAAATGCCCCCAAATCACCGCCGAAAACCCCTCCAAAGTCTCCTTCTCCTTTCCTGTGGCGTCCCACAAATTGCCATGCGCCTCGCCTGATGTCTTCATAGCCCGCGCCGAAGAGAGGGGTGGATATTGAGAACAGAGCCGCGAAAGAGACGGGGACTAAGCCAACTTGGCTAACTGGCTGCTCCCTCTGCCTCCTGCCTCCTTTTTTTTTGGCCTCGCCATATACAGCTCGCTCAATTCGATTACGTTTTCGTTAAATGTAAAATTTATACGCCCCACGTCAATTGTGACAGTTCACTCACTCACGGACATCACCACGTTACAGAGATATATACCGATGTGTACGAGTAGTGGGTCTGGCCACGTAGCCAAGCGATTCACTCAATGGCCAAAAACAGGCCATGGAAACTGGCCAACGAAATTGCAAAAATATACGAGGCAGAGCACATACAGTGGTTGCTAGCTAGATTATCTTTTAAGGTTTAATAAAGCACAAAATTCGTGGTAATAATTTATTTAAATTTAAAACTAAATACAATCGAATCACAAGTAAGCCAATAATCTTGGAAAATTTACTGACAAAGCCATAAATAAATTGTGAGTTCCAATAAAAAATACTAAATCAATTCGAAATAAGAAACCTAAATTAAATATCAATAATACTATACTAATGAGGAGTTAAAAAGAAATTATTAAACAGAATTTAAATTAGGCAAACTTTCATAGAAAAAAAGTTATCTTGCTTAAAAAGAATTTTACATATTTGAAATTAATAATAAAGTACATTTTTTTAATTAATTAATTTAATTAATTTAATTAATTCAAGCTAACTCTATTTATAGAAGCACTTAAGCATTAAATATTTTTATAAATACTTTTATTTAATGATACACATTTTATGTTAATTTAAATATAAATTGTATATTAACAATAGGTATATTAACAATAGGAAATCATAATTTTGAAGCCCAAATATAGGCTTAAAAAGTAAGATCAAAAAATACAAACTACCAAAAGAAATAAAATTGTCTATGTAAAACCAATTTAATTATCCATTTTCCACCATCAGCAATGACTACTCTGTTTTGGCCAGGTATTTTCTGCTTCCCTGCTGCCATGGGGGCATTCATTGAGCCAGGCTCTGGCCTGGTCTAGGCCATCATGGCCCTCATCGCATATCGACCCTCCTCTCGTGGCTGTGTGTGTGCAATTTCGCATGCGAGAGGAAATTGAATTGAAATGCACAATTTTTGCGGACAAAAAAGGAGCTCGTTATGTGTGCGTTCTGCAGGTCTGACAGGCGCCGCTTCGTTTCGCAGGGTCTAAAAGTCAATTGCAGAAATTAGCGTGCTCCTCGAGGAGAAGAGTACTGCTATATACTACTAGGGAACCAGAACCCGAACCCTTTTCAGCTGCGATGCCCGTGCGGAGCTGTAAAAGTATCAAATTACACTTCCGGCGGAAACAGCGTCGACGCCTGGGAAGCGACAGCGCTGTCATTGTCCTGCGTTTTGCGTTCTGCGTCCTGCGGCGCTTATATTTTGTTATCGGACATCCTAGCCAGGTTTCGATTTCTGTAAAATTTTTAGCATCATTCTCGTGTGGTTTTTGGCCATAATCCGCCCCGTGACAGCAGCCCCGTGATATGTGATAAGCCCGTGATGCATTGTCCGAGGACCAACCACTAAATGACTATAAAGTAGCAACTTCCGCGACTGTTGCGCAAAATCATTCAATTTCCGTTTGGCCACACGACCCATGAATATCCTGATACTACACCACCTCCCTTTTGTGTGATATGTAAGACAGTGGAGGTCAAGGAATTAGTAACTATGAATATTATTTCCTTGGAAAAAATATTTTTTTAGTTAAAATAAGACTAAAGTGATGTAAACTTAATTTTAAAAGTTGTTAAAGCAAGTTACAGAAATATATTAGTTCCTTTTGTTCTCTATTTAATGGTTATTTTAAGTAAATATATATATAAAATATATTTATTTTATACTGCAGTTTCTGACATTTCTTACTTATGTACATTTACTTAACAAAAAGTATTGAACTTTATACTTAAACAGAAGATTATCTTTTAATTATTTATTTACCAATTTCAAAATCCTATTATTTCAACCCCAACTGTACATATACGCGTTCCTCTGTGCGCATCATAATCGAGGGTGTGATTTGTCCTTTTTCTGCGTTTGTCGCCTGCCTTCCTTCTTTTTTGCCTTTCTGGCTGCCAGCCATCCTTATGAAACATCACCGCAATTTAGTTGACTCCGCGAACCCGAAGCCCGGAACCCGGGGAACCCAATGGAACCCGGAACCCAAGCCAAAATGCCACCCGTCGCCCTGCGAAAAATTTGAATAATTTTTATTACGTGGCGCGTTATGAATTTTTGATGAGTCCTTTTGCAGCACAAAACGTTGTAACTGTTTGTTGTTGGGGGAGGCGTGCGACGGCCAGTTATCCCTCACTAAGCCAAGTGACAGTGCCACAATTTATTAGATTCTCAGCCTCATTGTGGGATGCTGCTGGCTTCTTCTGCCATTTTTTTTCCCAGTTTCGGTTCCATATCATCGGAGTCTGCGCTGCAAGTTTCCGGCAAAGGAGGAGTGGGACTGGACTGAGGACAAGTCCTGGGGCAGGGTCCTGCCACCGGGGTGAACTGGGCGTGCTGTGTGTAATAAAAGCAAATAAAATATTCTTTAATATGCGACACTCGCCACAGTCTGCTCGCTGTCATCCGTGTTTTCCCCTCGTTGCGAAATTTGCATATATATTGCTTGACAAGCATTAATGTATGTAATCCCATAATTTTTTAATTAAATCAAATTGTTTTGCTCTCGTTTAAGGCTCGTGGGATAGCGGAGGCAATATATTCTCTGGGTCGCCCTCACAGGTTAACAGGAATTCACCCGAGGGCAATGCGAGTGTTGACTTGATGAATATTTACAGTGACCGGTGATTGGGGAGAGTTTTTGTTATTATTTATATTTAATTTGGAAAGCAAAATATATTTTAAATAGGTTTTGTAAGCTTTTTTTAGATTCTAATATAATGTGCAACATTTCATAATAATTTTAATTACTTCAACAACCGAAATATATATTTATTATTTTTAGCACGTGCTTCCTATCACTTAAAACTACTTAGCTTAACCGTAAAGTCTAAAAAATATTATAAATTATATAAAAGCAAAAGCATAACTTATTCTTAGCAAATATAAATTACACCCTGGAACTTAGTCTTTAAAACATATTTTCCAACAATCAGTATGTAAATTTCAATAAACTCTGAACTTTCTAAATCTCTCTCTCAGAAACTTTCCAATTAAATTTAAAATCAATCTAGAGACATTTCATATAAACATTTTGTACAGTTAATCCACAATCGAAACCTCAGGAATCCCAGTCGTATTTATAACCAATTTAGAAGCTGTCACAGAACGACATTTCCCAAAAACACACACATAGCCCAGCCCCTGCAGTTTGGCATCAATCATAATCAGCAGCCAGTGACTAATGCAACTAAACCGGAATTATACCAATATATGAATGTACATGAATGTGTATTTGCTGGCCAAGTGAAACCATTTTGGTTCCCTTCGTTTCTCCGCCGTTTTCCGCATTTCGAAACGATTAAGTGATTTCGTGCGCAGTGCATGATAATTGGATTAATATGCGTCGACAGCCAGCAGAACACACAGGCGATGGAGTTCAGGAGGATGGGGGATGGGGACTGAGATGAGGTTGTGGCCACCACCAGCAGCCAGGCTGAGATGCGAGGGTGGGTTTTGTGGGTTCTGGGGACTTAGTCCCGGGAACGGGAACTCGTTAGGCGGGCAAATTACGAGGAAGCTCTGCTCGGCAGTGTTGGCAGATTGGCTAGGATTTTCAGAGTTTTAAAGCTAGAAAAGAAAATTATTTAAGATTTTTTGTACTCAAAAATGTTAATATATTTAGCCTTGAAGGTAAATTAATTAATTTATTATTCGTTTTCTGAGATATGAAGTATTAGAAGATTTCTTTCTAAGAAGATACATTTCTCTTCTATGAAAATAGCTTCTTTTAATATTCATTAATTTAGCATTGTAATTTTAAATGGTTTTGTGGCCAGATATTTTATCTAAAATATTATCAAAGCTTTTATGTTTTTGTATATTTTTCTTATTTTAAAAGGCGTTTATAGATTAGTTGTCTAATAAGAGTTAAACTAAATTTATAAAATATTTTTGCCCTGCATTTATTGTGTCTTATATTTATTATGCTTATGACTGTCTTAAACCTTGTACTTTTAATTCCCAACTATAGCTATTTCCCTAACCCCTTAGTGGCCATCTCTGGCACCTTCTCCACCCCCATTTTTTGGGCTTAAATGCTCTCGTTATCAAAATTACATATATCATAGAGCAGGGAGCAAGGCAGGAGCTACCATCGAAGGGTGGAACTGATGGAATAAACAGAGCATCGCGCCCTTTCGCGGGGCTACGGGTGGTTAACACTCCTCGGTGTGTGTTACACCCTCATGAGGGGTGTACCATAAGTCAAATCAATTTCAAAGCAAACACACAGAGGGTGAAGCATATTCTCAGTGCCTTTTGTAATTGGAAAAGTCGGAGATTAAGCGATAAAGTTGTATTCTTAAATTGATAAGCCGGGGAGGAGTGGAGGAGTAACCCTTGGTTTTTCATTTTATTTATGATTTTTGATCACCTCAAAAAAAGGCAGCTAAACAATTTGTCAGGCAGGGAGAATCCCCGGCCCGGAGGTATGTAAATAGGCGGCCCTTGGCCAAACAAGCTGTTGGCCACTTAGCGTTTCATTTACCAAACGCTGCCGCTGCACAAACAAATTAAACCATTTTCGGTTTTCGTTTCTCGTCTCTCGTTTTTTCGGGCCACAGAAGCCCAAGTGCTTCCGAAGTGCCTCTCTCTTCGCGGCGGTAAGATCACAACGACTATATACTAACCATTATTTGACATCTCCCAGAGTGGGCTTTGATCTCGCTGGTGAGTGGAGTGGACTGGCTAATTTATAAAATAAATCATATGTGAATTAGCGGTCAACGGCGGGTAACTAAGGCCGCTCGTTTGCTTTCCACGCCGACTTCCTTTTGATTAATTTATTTGTCCAACCGCTGCGCTTCATTGCCACCCATTATGGCCATTATTCCCCGCCTGGCCATCGGTAAACGATTTTCACACCTCCTCCGCGCAGCCAACGGGTTGTTTCTCGCTGATTAGTGGATCGTCCGCCTTTGAACTGACCGCCGGCTACGACTTACCTTTGAACACAATCTTTGCTCCTCGCAGGCTTAGCCACTTGTTGTCTAATTGCCACAGCCACCCGCAATGGCACGTCTCCATTTCGTTTTCGACATGATGATCTCGGTGATGATGATGCACTGCAGAAAAAAACTAGGTACATTTTTAAAGTCGATGAAGGGTACTACCTGATCCTACACCCAACAAAAAAAATGTTCATAGAAACTATACTATTGTTACATGAATTCTATACTCTTGAGTATACAAAATTTCTTAACATGATGCTTCTCACTTTGATACTACGAAAGTAATAATCGAACATACACAATTGAAACTAAAAAGTATACTTTTGAGTATTTTGAAGTATAAAATCTATACTAAACTCGTTATACTGCTGGAGTATATTTTTAAGACAACCCGCAGAAAGGTACATCTCCCGATTTTTTTTGGGTGTGTGGAAAAAAAAAAATAAGTCAGATTCAAAGTTGTTATCTTATTTGCCTCCGTGGAGCTATGGGTAGGGTGCTGGACCATGAATCTTATGGTCCCGAATTTGAGTCCAAATCATAACAATTGTGTTTAGAATTGTTGTTAGTATTCTTAAAAGAATTTATGTAAAATAAATAAATCAATTTAACTTCAACAAATTAACAAGTAACATATTTAATTTTCTTTGTAATTCAACGTTTTTGATTATATTTCTTTCTTATAAAAATTACATTTGTAATAGTTAAGCTAATTGTGTTTATTATACCTAATCATTTTCCCAAGATTTTCTAAAGTATGTTATTGATCTCATATTGTTTTTTTTTCCAGTGCCCTCATAGCTAGTTCTCCTCCGCCGCTGGCATTGGCCAATATGCTCAATATGTGGCACTGGGTGAAATCATTGGCATCGTCCGGCGAAAGGAAAGTTTCTCTTCGCGCCTCAATGTTAATTTCGGGCCCCTTTGAAGCCCGATCGGAGATCGCCTGGTTGGTTTTCCTCCTCCTCCACCTTCTCCTCCAAACTCCTATCTTCGATCTCCAGTGTTTTCGTTTTTATTATGATTTTGTTATGATCATCGCGATGATCATGATCTAATGATTTGTTGTCGCAGCAAACAAAAAGGTTGGATCCCCGCTCCGATAATGATCTGGCGCAATAAAATTGAAATGCGTCTGTTAATCGCTCCGAGATACATAATAATTCTGCCCAGCCTCCGAGCAAGAGCCACAATGGCCCCCAAAACGATAACCAAAGTTCTGTCGACAGGCCGCCGCCTATCGATCACTTTTGGATTTGGTTTTTGGACTTTTCAAGGGGCACTCGGATTCGGATTCGGGTTCTTATTCTCGTTTACGCAAAAATCACAGCGGACGATCGAGGGCAAACTTAATTTTTTTAAGTCGAAGAGGGAAGTCTCTATTTAATTTACAGATAATTTAAATAGGGAAAACCCTAATTTTATTATTTTTATTTTATTTTATTCATATTTTCCTTTCTGAATAATAATTATATAAATATAAAACCAGTTTCAGGAATTCCGCTTATATTTCTATTCCTATACCTATTTTTATACCTTCCTGATAAGCCAAATATGTGCTTAGATTATTATCTTGAACAGCTTAAGTATGTCGTCAGCATTTTGAAACACACTTTTTTGATAATTCGCGATTTCTTAAAACAAAAAAGAAAACAAGAAAAAAACTCGAATTCAGCCCCAATTAGTCGATCAATTACGAGTCGTTTGTTCCTATCAATGTTCTGATTACGGCTGCTCCTCAGCTCAGTTTCTAGACTCTCGGTTGCCACGTGCTGTCAAAGCTTCACATATAAATACTAAGTATGGAATATGTGGAGTACTTATATACCCATATAGTTCAGAGATAAGGCTGTAGACCAGGGCAACGTCCCCGCCAGATTGTAGGGCATTGAGTGTAATAAATCTTTGGCTCTGGTCGGTCTCCGGGCCAACTCAAATTCAAATGGCCATTGTTTTTGGCCAGAAAAAGGGCCACAAACCGCCGACAAATTCGGCTCCCAGACTTCGTCTCCTTCGGGCTCTCCTGATAAAAATCGGCGGGCGGCAAGCTGCGATCTCGCTGATCCGATCAATGATCGTCGATCGTCCGGGCAGTATATTTATGGCATTGCCACAAAAAAATGTCAAGAGCGCGTCTGTGGCTGCTTAGCTAGAAATTAGAGCAATTAGCTTTGACCCGCGGCTGCTGCTTCGTAAAAAATAGTTTTCAATAAAATAGAGAGAGGGGAAGCTAATCAATTGGAGTGCACACAGAAAAAAGTTACGAACTAAAGCAATAATAAAAAAGGAGAAAATATAATAAATAAGACAATTAATTATTAGGGTAATATTAATATTAAATATTTCACATTTAAGAATACTTTGTGATCTTTGAAGAAAGAAATTTATTTTCAAATATATATGATATGTATAATAATTTATAGGTAATCTAAATATGGGCATATTTTTGTAATTATCCTTTATGTAAACATTCATTCCTATTTATTCATTTAATATTTCTAAAAATATTAAGATCAAGCTTATGTATGTTCAGATTCACTAAATATTTTCCAAGTTGAATTTTTATTTTATAACATTATTTTGTTTTTATAAATATCAAATGATATTTTGTATTAGAATATAAGAAATGTAACTTATTATAGTAGATATTTTATAAGATATATAAGATGTATATTTTCTTTTAAATGTAATAATAAGCATATATATTGAGTACAATTTTCTTTGCCTGTAGAAATAGTTTCTGAAATAGTTGATGACCTTTTTAGTGGACGTCGTCTCCCGAGTGGCTACTGTGGGCGTGCCTGGCCCGAGTCTCGGCTTGTAAACAGTTTTCCCTATCTGATGATTGTGTAATTTATAGGGTTCCTTCGGACACTGGGCTACCTGTACCGATCTCGGCGACGAGATAGTGCCACATAAATAAGCGTGTGTGTGTGTCGCTGGCATAAATGTCAAAGGGCATTTAATGAAGTTATTAAACGCTGCCGCTGGGGCCAGGGGCTACCGTTTCTAGACGGAGGAGGGATCCGATCCTGGTTCGGCGATCATAATCTCGGGATTGGCTTCGACTTGGACTGGCTTTTCCGCTGCTTTGCATTGCAACCAAAAATAAAAAGAAAAAACGAGAAAACTGGTTGGGCAATGGCAATAAAACGCTTGCTATAACGAGCAACAAAATTTGTAACGATTCAATTTAAGGCTTGCATACAACATGCGCCGTACGCCGTCGGCAAAAGATGAAATAGTCGGGAATAGCCATAGGATATATACTCCGAGTCCCCCCTCTGCCGATTCCCCTCCGATTTGTGTGTGTTTTTGGCGCATGTTTGGGGAGAGACCGCAGACCGGACTCGGAATGAAATTTATGAAGACATGACTGGCAATTGTAGTTCCAGTTCCAGACCAGGCTCAAGTCAAAGCCATGGCTCCGAGTTCGACGATCTCCCTGGATTCTCCGACGCCTACTTGGCCGAATGTCCATTGACCATTGCGATTGCGATTACAACTCAATTGTGGCCGGGCAATTGTCAATTGATTTTCCAGCCAATATTTCACAATTAATTAAGCGAAAAATTTTCACAGAGCGCTCACAAAGAGCGGCGGCAGTCCTTCAAAGGCTCCGAGGCTTGTCCGAGGACAAGATGCGAACTGATTTCACTCGCTTTACCTGTTTCCTTCTCTCCTTTCCTTTTTTTTGGGTGTGGTCAGGTCAAAGGAGCAGGTCCATTGACAGATAGACAGATAGATAGAGAGTCTATTTCCAACTGTGGGAAAAATCTGGATGAAACTCCGAGGGGACTGTCGTTAAATGCGGACATAAAAGAAATTAGCTGGATAGTTTCGGTTTCGGCACTGATATCCCTCGACTTTTCGGGGTGGTCCAGGAGCTAGAGTATTTTCTAAGCCTTTAGTTCTTATTTTATAATTTAAAGAACTTCAAAAAATAAATTTAAGCACTCTTTGAATAATAAATAAAATATATAATCTATGTATTGCATTGCGATTTGGGTTTTTAATATAACATTTCTTAAGAATGAATATACATGTTCAGTTTCTTGATTATTTATTACCTTCTTTAGTTGGAAATTTTTTAATTTTATTCATTTATATAAAATTTATAAAATATAGCTTGGCGTATTTTTAGCAAATTCTTTGCCTTCTCCCCACACTATTTTATACATAGTTTTCGCTTAGTTTTAATCTCAATAAAAACTTATTTTTCAGGCTCAATCTAAGTTATTTATTTTTATTTAATAATCTGTAACTTTTTATTAGTTTCTGGCGGTTGTATCCCAAACCTCCCTGGTAGTATTCCAATCCCACTCAGGAGTCGTACCTGATGGCAGACCGCCTCCATTGAGGCACTTGTTGAGGTCCTCGTAGGTGGCGATGGTGGTTTCCACGTACTCCCTCTCGGCGCTGTTCACACAGCTCTCCAACTGGGTGGCCAGGGTTTGGAGATGGATCTTCAGGTTGGCAGCAGCCTGAGTGGCATCGGCCGACACTTGGTACAAGATCTTTGATTCTTCAGTGGCCTAAGAAATTTAAAATAAAATTAAAGAGATTTTTAGATAATTTATTCTATAGTAGTAGTCCTTACCACACGGGCAAAGCACTGGAAGGACTCCACATAGTCCACAATGGAGGAGCAGTCGGTGAAGGCGCTGCAGCCCTGATCCCCGGCCTCCTGGATGTCGTACAGAGTGCTGTTCCATTTGCTGATCACCAGGTCGCTGGCCGAGCTGTAATCCTGATGGCACTTGGCAAAGTTCCTCTCGTACTGGTCCGTGATCCCGCTGAGGATGGGGGAGTAATAGCCGAAGCACTGCTGAGTGGTCAGCGGATCCCGGACAGCCAGTACCTCCGTCTGCTGCTGCAGGCCATGGACCTTCTTGTTGGTTGGTAACTTCAGCTTGGTCTTGACCAGGTTCAGCTTGACGTGCAGCCCGGTGGCCAGGCCAAGGGCCAGGAACAGCGCCAACAGTGTGGATCGGGAATACATGACTGACTTGGACTCCCAACTGGATGCAGTGGATGCCGAGCCCGCTGCTTTTATATCCATTGGAAGAGGCTCCTTATCTGCTCTCCTAATTGTATCGTGTTTGAGGAAGTGTCGAGGCTTCTGAGTATTTCTTAATTGGATTGTACGCTTGATAATTGCCAACTAATTATTGTTTAAGATCAGACTTGTAGTTGTCGAGAGTAGTTGTGGTTTAATCGGTAATTTTAAAACCATTAGGGTTGATACGGCGTAATTTCCTCTTCGAACAAATTCTCAAATTTTTTATTTTGAGAATTTTTAAGTAGTTTTTTTGAGGCATTATAAAATAACTTCATCATATTAATTAGTCAAAAAGCGAATAACTAAGTTATCGACTAATTACATTGCACTGCAGCTCGCATAAATAGCTAGTTGGTATCAAAAAGAGTGTCACTTCCATCTGTGGACTTCTTTGAATGACTTCGACACTTATTTATTCTTCCGAGCTTCCGAGTTTTAATTTCAACGTATTAAATTTTTGTTAATTAAAAAAATAATAATCAAACTAATAACCAATGGGATCCTCAAATGAAGTATTTGGCATATAAAAAAGGATTGAAGTCTGAAAATTTTGGCAACAAATTTCCAAATTAATTCTTGCTGAGACCTGAATTATATTAAGATTAAGATAAGATTATATTTCTATATTGCAGAATAGAGAGGGCATTACAATTTCTAAGGCTGTAACACGAACGAAAAATAAAGAGGAAAATAATATAAAAATCGACTGAACTTCGTTGAATTTCAACATATACCCACATAGCTCAAGATATAGTTATTTCCCACTATTGTACGATTTGTAACATTATCAAACCAGATTACAGGATTTCCTAATTATTATTAAAATCTGCTACCTGAAACCTCTGTGTTTTTATATATATTGAGACACTTGCTAGGGTATACAAACTTCGGCTTCCCGAAGTTATCTTCCTTTCTTGCTATTTTTAATGTGTTGCAATTAATTACTTCCTAAAACGCCAATTTTTTTATAATCTTATTACATAAAAATAAAATAGGTTAAACACCATAAACATCAACTCAATTAGATGGCCTGGTTTTTATTGATTAAATTCTTGAATTAATTTCTGCCTTATTGTACATTGCATTTGGAAGAGGATTAAAGCCCTTAGATATCCGGCAACACGCATAAACCTAGCTTCTTGTGGTATAGTCATCATCCCAGTCGGTAACCATTGCTGGGGGATTTGGGAAGTCGCCTCTAGTGGTGGTACCCGAAATCTCCGGTGTGGGAACGGCCTGGTTGCCCTGGAGGCAGGCGTTCAGCTGCTCGTAGGTTCTGGTGGTGTCCTGGACGTAGTTGCGCTCCGCATTGTTCACACAGATGGTCCTCTGGATGTTCACGGTGTTGTACTCCTCCTGGATCTTGGCAGCATTCACCGTGGCATTGGCCGAAAGGGTGTACAAGATCTTGGAGTTCTCGGCGGAGACATCGGCGGCGCACTGAACGCGCTTGACCAGGGTGTCCAGATCGGTCGCCTCCTGCGGCTCCCAGACCTTGCAGCAGGCATTGCACGTCATGGTGGTGGTCGCAACGATGTCATCACGGACGGGCGAGTAGATGGCGTTGATCAGGCTTGAGGCCTGGTCGTAGGCCACGACACATTGCCCATAGCTCGTCTCGTACTGCGTGGCCACGCTGTCCAGGATGGGCTTGTAGACGAAGAAGCAGGCGGAGGAGACGTCCGCATGAGTGGCGGCCAGCTCCCGGCTCTCCGACTGCAGCTCCGCAATTTGGGCATTGGGCTTGATCGAGAAGTGCAGCTTGGGCACCTTGGTCACCTTGGGCACCTTGGAAACCTGAGGCACCTTGGAGGCCAGGGCAGCGGCCAGACAGAACAGGCAGAGCACCAGGAGCGAGGATTGTTTCCGGAACATCTTATACTGAGAACTTGGCCGAAATGAATCTGATAGGCCCTATTTATACGCAATTTGTGGTCTCTTCTCAGCTTGCTATCTCTTTAATTACGCTTTGTGTCTGATATATAGTTGGTTCAATTAACTATTAGATAATAGGTGGTGTTTACTAGCATTGCTATTCATTTTAGATTTCATTGGAACCAATAAGCATGAGGCTATTCACTATTATTGGAAAATAATTAGTATCATAATATGCTAGACCTCAGAAATTATTGTGGGTATACTAGAAGCATGTTTATAGTAAGTAGGGTTATTTGTTATTTTCTCCATTACAGTTATATTTTAATTACTTATCCATTGATCTTACAGCAAGACCTTTAAAAATAAATAAATATTTTATTTATTTACTGCGATAAAAGAACGAGTAAACAGCAACCTCAGCTTGAATATTTCAGAAGACGCTGGCGGTGGTGGGATACTCCCAGTCAGGATCGGCAAGGCATCCGTTCATCTCCTCGAGGGACTGGGCATGGTTGGCCTTGTAGGTCCTCGTGGCCACTAGCTGGCACTCGTCCTGGGTCTTCCTAATGTTGGTCACCTCCTCGAGCAGGCTGCTCTGGTGGTCGGCGGCCTTGTCGGATACCGCGTCCAGATCCTTGGAGCTAGGCGGACCCTGCAAATGGTTAACGGTAGATATATATTATTGAAGATTACTTTTCAGTCATTAAATGTATTTGCACAATTAAAATAATTATTTAGAGCATCGTTCAACTCTTAAGGATGATTTGTAGTTTTAAACTTATTTAAATGCAGGGTATTCTATAAATCTCGACACTATCTTGGAAAAATATTCTAAGCACCTAAACAATTATTTCCAAGTTGGCAAAGCTTTTTGGCAGATCCCTAAGTGTCTCCTATCTAATTTTGAAAATGATTTTCGGAACACTCACCTTCTTAGCCAGGCACTCAAGGGCATCCTGGTTGGTGTCCGCGGCGTCGCAGAGGACTAGAGATCCGCAGGAGGCGCGGACGGACTCCTTGAGCTCGTTGCGGGCGTAGGTGTAGCTGCCGTCGATCAGGACGAAAGCATTGTCGTAGGTGTCCTGGCAGAGCCCAAAGTCCACGGTCATCTGGTCGGCGTGGCCCTTGATCACCGGCATATAGTAGTCGAAGCACTCGGCGTTGAAGGATTCCCCGGCACGCAGGGCAGGCGAGTTGAGCAGGAAGTCGGCCAGCGTGGTCTCCTCCGTGATCTCGAAGGCGGCGGGCACTGCGGATCCACAAGCGGCGCCGATGGCCAGGAAAACGGTTAGGATCTTGAAGAGCATTTTCACTTTTGCGCGGCACTTGAGCAACTGGGTGAGAGTGTGGAACCTAGGGGTCCGCACTTGGGTTTTATACTTGCTAGTGACCCACTCCTTATCAGATTCTTGAGATTTACGATCGGCCAATTATCGGGTGTAGTTTTTATTCACTGAGTACTATCATGACGCTATAAACGGTATTGTAAAGCCCCCGAAAATCGCACAACTTTACTTTCATCTTAAACTATTCAAAAAAGGATATAACAAATATATAATTTGAATTATAATGCCATTCATTGATTGAATACTATTTTATTTTCACATTTCTTAGCTGGAGTTCACCGACGTCAATTATGGAGACCACCCATAAATAATTATTTAAAATCAAGGAAATTTGTTAAATTGTCTGGCTTATCAGTAGATGGTTATTATATTCGTATATTTAAGCGAAAGCCAATAAAGTAAGAGCTTAAAAATAATCAAGGAGGGGCTTTCTTTCGACAGTGGAAGTCCCAGAATTATCATTATCGTTGTCAGTTAGTCACAGAGATTATAAATAGTTGCATTCTGATTAAGGCTCCTAGAAACATTTTAAGTAATTACACTTTATTACGTTTCCTAATCGAATTCATGCTTGTAAATAAAATGTTTATTATCAAGAGTAGTTATTATTCAGTCACTATTATCAGGGCGGTCAATGAAGGCCGTAAAATCATTATCAATGAAGCCAAATAGAATTCTCAGAATTGAGTTAGCTATTGCTATTAAAAACTTTCACATAAATATTTAGAGCTTCCTTCCTTTTTGCCAGGAAGTCTAGGTTTTTTTTAATAATTTGTACATTTTTGCTAGAAAAGTACCTTTATTATCAACTTAAAAGCTATTTAAGATCATAAATATACTGAATCATAAATAATATATTGTATTAACAGTCATTAATAATATATTTCCCTTTTTTTAATATATTACTTTCTTGATTTTGTTATAAAAATTTCTTCAGACTTTCTGTCTTTACCAATTATTTTAAAATTATTTTTAAATTAAAAAATAATTAAATTCTTAGAAATGGGTTATCTATTGAAAAGGCAGCTAATAAATTCGTATTCCTAGTTTTATTGAGGGAAACCCCAAAACCTGCAAATTATTGGCCTTTGTATTTTATTTGCGAAATTTTCCGCTCTAACTTCCTGAGGAGAGCTTATCTTGCGGAGCTCTTTAGCTCCCTGCTTCTCTGCGACGCTGAGAGCTCCAACTTGTATATAGTCAGCAAAAAAAATAATAACATACCAATGCTATTTATTTATTTATGAGAAAGGATTAATTAGTAGTAAACCAATGCTATTTATTTATTTATGAGAAAGGATTAATTAGTAGTAGAAAATACAAAATTCAAATTATTTAGATCTGGGTATATTAGTTCGATTAATTTTAGACGACCTTTACTAACAGTATTGTTATTATCGACTTATTAACATCTACACCTCCTTGAAAAAAATCTATCTTAATTTGTAACTAAAATGTTTTTTTGAGCCCTTACACTTAATCGAAACGACTAACTAGCATCAGGTTTATGGGAGTTTCTATAAAAAAGAAATCCCCTGAAGCTTCCCTGATTTTAATTTGCCCTTAATTTATTGGCTTTCGCTTAAATATACGTATAGAATAACAATACATTGATAAGTCATCCAATTTTCCCCTTTTCCGTGATATTAAATATTTATTTATGGGTAGACTTTATTAAAAATAATTAAAAAGCCAAACAAATAAAGAAATGTGCAAAGTTTAGATAGGAAATATAATATTTACAAGTATTCAGTGTATTCAGAGACTTTCGGGGGTTTCACTGATACCATTTGTGGGGATTGATAATAATGAGTGAATAAAAGCTACACCCGATAATTGCTAGATCGTAAATTTCAAGAATCTGATTACGAGTAACTGTATAAAACCCAAGTGCTGGCCCATAGGCTTCACACTCTCACCCAGTTGCTCAAGTGCCGCGCAAAAGTGAAAATGCTCTTCAAGATCCTGACCGTATTCCTGGCCATCGGCGCCGCTTGTGGATCCGCGGTGCCCGCCGCCTTCCAGATCACGGAGGAGACCACGCTGGCCGACTTCCTGCTCAACTCGCCTGCCCTGCGTGCCGGGGAATCCTTCAACGCCGAGTGCTTCGACTACTATATGCCGGTGATCAAGGGCCACGCCGACCAGATGACCGTGGACTTTGGGCTCTGCCAGGACACCTACGACAATGCTTTCGTCCTGATCGACGGCAGCTACACCTACGCCCGCAACGAGCTCAAGGAGTCCGTCCGCGCCTCCTGCGGATCTCTAGTCCTCTGCGACGCCGCGGACACCAACCAGGATGCCCTTGAGTGCCTGGCTCAGAAGGTGAGTGTTCCGAAAATCATTTTCAAAATTAAGTGAAGAGACATTCAGGGGTCTTCTAGAAAGAGTTGACAACTTGGAAATAATTGTTTAGGTTCTTACAATATTTTTCTAAGTGTCGTGATCTATAGAATACATTTGCGTCTAAATAAGTTAATAATGTGTATAAAAACATTGTTTTAAAAACTACAAATCATCCTTAAGGGTTGAACAGTGCTCCAAATAATTCTCCAAAATGTGCAAATACATCTGATGACTGAAAAGTAATCTTACATAATATATATCTACCGTTACCTTATTGCAGGGTCCGCCTAGCTCCAAGGATCTGGATGCGGTTTCCGACAAGGCCGCCGACCACCAAAGCAGCCTGCTCGAGGAGGTGACCAACATTAGGAAGACCCAGGACGAGTGCCAGCTAGTGGCCACGAGGACCTACAAGGCCAACCATGCCCAGTCCCTCGAGGAGATGAACGGATGCCTTGCCGATCCTGACTGGGAGTATCCCACCACCGCCAGCGTCTTCTGAAATATTCAAGCTGAGGTTGCTGTTTACTCGTTCTTTTATCGCAGTAAATAAGTATAAAATAAAGAGAATTGAAGAATACCTAGCTGTGTTGTTTTATTTTCTTACAATTACGTTTATAAATTAAGTATATAATTAATAATGCTGCAAAAAGAATTTTAAAATTTTATTTCATCTTATTTTTTACTTTATTCAATCCGTATTAATTTATTTATTTAGTCTCCAAGACATGGATTTCTTTTAATAAGTGTTAATGATTTTGTAAACCTTAAATTATTGCTTCCCAGATCAACTTATTCGTTAAGTAATATTTATTGTTTTTTACATTGAAAAAACATATTTGACATGTATCTTACATGTAATAAATACATGGTTCCAAATTTGTCCGCACTCTTTCTTATACAAATCTGGTGGCGCCACTGCATATATTCGAATTTATCGAATAATAAAAACTAAAAATCGATGTAACGTCTTTGACATCGACAGTGTCGATAGTAATTAAAATTAAAATTGTTTTTAAAATTAAATTACAAATATGTACAAAAGAAGACAGAATTATTTGAAAATATCTATTGGTTCTGATATAAAATAATAATAATAATTCGATAAATAATTGATTTAAATAATAATTTTAATAATAATTTGTTACCATAGGGATGTATTATTTTCAAATTCCTCGAATTATTATTCTTTCAATGCCGATATTGGCTGTTCATTTGCCTTTTCTTATTGTCTATCGATTAATCGATACCTGCCAAAGTAGCTTGAAAGAAACATTTGAGAAACAGAAGCAGTGTTCCCAGATCAGGGGTTTTCCCCCTAGATTTATTGGTTTTTTGATGTCCTAGGGGGAATTTTAGGGGGTAAGTATTTGTAAGGGGAAAGTTTAGGCTTTAAAATTTTTAAAGAAAATCTCTTAAATTTTTTTTTTTTTATTTATTATAAATCACCTAAAATGGAGCAAAATATCAAACTAAATACAAGTTTCATCGAAACTATCGATACCAACAGAGGTGGAGAAACATCGATGATTTCTTTCGTGATCGTCCATCGATAGTTGTTCACTTACGTCTTAAATCTTCACGTTTACGTTGTAGATCGTTACGTTTTTGTTTTGGATTTTTTAGGGTGACATATTTGAGAATTTTTAGGGGAAAAGCAAAATATGTCATCTGGTCACACTGAAACAGTCACTGATCGCATTCGGTCACTCTGATCGCCGAGATTTTTGTTCACCCATCTCTAGATCTTCACGTTTTTGTTCACCCATCTCTAGATCTTCGTTTTTGTTCAGGATTTTTTAGGGTGAAATATCGACCATTTGAGATTTTTTAGGGTGAAATATTTGAGATTTTTTAGGGGGAAAGCGAAATATGTCATCTGGCCACACTGAAAGGAAAAAGAAAACAGAAGAAATGCGTAAAAACGTATTTTCATAATTAAAGAATCGCCAACGGGTCAGAAAACTAGTTAATTAGTTAATTAATCGGTTAAGTAGCGCGCAATTCGTCCGGCAATCGGGAAGTGAAGAAACGGCGATGCCAAAAACGCTGGCACACGCAATTTTTTGTTCTTAACTATTTTACTTACGGCAGCCACTCGCATACACACATACACACGCGCGCGCGTACACACACAGATACAGCTGCTCGCACACGCACATTCACGGAGAGGCGGCTGAGGAACAGAGCGAAGAAGGAAAGCAGAGAAGAAGAACGAGTGGAGAGAAGGAGGCGGCAAAAGGCGAAGCAGAAGCAGCAGCAGAAGAAGAAGCAGAAGGCGAAGACCATCAACTTAAAATTTGCGAGGTGAAAATAACGAGAGCGAAGGTTTCCCCAACAGTTCATAAATCGTGCGAGGCTAGTGTGTGTTTTCATTAACAATTTTTTCGGGGCCATGCCTGTTTTCCCCCTCCCCCTCTCGTTCGCACATTCCGAAAATGGGGCTGCCAACTGCTGGTGTTATTGTGAACGAACACGAAGCAGCGGAGAAACTCTGAAATTCTGGATGCTGCCGCGCGTTTTAACTTATTTAACTCTCTGCCTCTGTGCCTTCTTTAGCGTGTCCTTTCCTTTCCTGTTGTGTTAACTGTTTTCAACGCCCACTTACAAGTGGCGAGTGGGCATGGCCCATGAATAATACAGCTAAATTTAGGAATGTAATATAAATAAAAAAAAGGAAGGACAAAGGCGGCGCGCGCGTCCTTGATAAATCGATGTGCAAAAGGGAAAGTGAACAAGCCGAAGGAGACAAGGAAACAACAACAAAAGTAGGCGGAAAAGCGTGGGCGGCAAAAGGAGCTGCCTTGAGGTTTTCCGTTTTATTTGTCGAGTCCTTGCTCAAAAATATTCCCTAGAAGTTCGACGAAGGAAGCCCTACAAAAAGCATTTTGAATTATTGATCAGCCACATGGATTTACTTACGAATTCACAAGCTAAAATTGTGTTTGAAAGTCATGTCTTTAACTGTAATCGAATTATAGGGCCAAGTATAAATTTATCTAATCGAGAAAGTGACAGGTGTCAGTTGGAGGGAGAGAGAAAGAGCTGGCCTTAACCGGACAATGCAAAAGTGACAAGTAGTGTTTATAACAGAACTTAAATCATAAAAGTTATCAAGCCATTAAAAATTGCTAAACATACGTGGGCTGCTATATATATTTCTGGCCTAATCATGAAAATACGAATATTTATTAAGGAAAATAGTTTTATTGTTTTTCAAAATATTCTCCATCAAGATTTACACACTTTTGCATGCGCTCAAACCAATTTTCGAAGCACTTTTTCCACTCTGATTGACACACCTCAAAAACATGGTTTTTGAATGCTTCAACAGCATCTTCTGGCGACGAAAATCGTTGACCACGCATTTTCTTCTTGATGTGAGGGAATAAAAAGAAGTCATTTGGTGCCAAGTCAGGACTGTACGGCGGATGACCCATCAATTCGACGTTTTGGCCAGTCAAAAAGGCGCTGGTTTGAGCCGATGTGTGAGAGCTCGCATTGTCATGGTGCACAATGATTCGTCTTCCCTTGTTCGTTTTTCGAATTTCACCGAAGACTTCAGGCAAACAAATGGTGGTGTACCAATCAGAATTGACCGTCCTACGTTGCTCAAGAGGAACAGTAGCCACATGACCAG
>VNKF01012420.1:0-12065 GCA_008044355.1 Drosophila lacteicornis
CGATCGAAATCGGACTACTATATCCTATAGCTGCCATAGGAATGATGGTGAAATTAATGTAAAAAAAATTTTAACTTCTCTGTTTTTCAACGTATTTCTATGAATTTTGAGATATAGCAGTTTTTTATGGTTCTAGAATTACGGTTTTCATTTCATTAAAATCGGACCACTATATCATATAGCTGCCATAGAAGCGATCGGTCGATTTATATGAAAATGTAAAATTCTACATGTAAAATGTAAAATGTACAAAATACTATGTTTTTTCAACATTACTTAAATGGGTCGATTTTCAATGATCCAATTGCAGACTGCAAGGGTATACCAACTTCGGTTTACCGAAGTTAGCTTTCTTTCTCGTTTTCTTAAGTCTTGGTGCAGATTAGTATTAAATGTATACTTTCGTAGTATCAAATTAAAAGGCTTCTTATTAAGAAATTCTTAATACTCAAGAGTATGAAATTAATGTAACAATAGTACTGTGTTTATACTATGGAATACATGAATTAAAATGCATGTATTGAATTCGTGAAATCAAAATAGCCTCTGTTTATACGCACACCCGAATACATGCCTTCATATTGATAGATAAAATTAGTCCTGTAAAATTAGTATGCTTTGCTGAATTATCATGTATCGAGCCCGAATTCACCTTTCGTGTGTTCCGGAATACATGAAATGGTGATTAACCCACACAATTTTTCTAAATGCATGTATTCGGCCCTGTATAAACCCAGTATTTTTTTTGCGTGTATTTATTTTGGTATCAACTTTCGATGCTGTTTAAAGAACTTACCATTTAAGTAGACTGCAAACCTCTAAGGAAGACAATTATAAGCAACGCAAGTGCCAAATAAAAAAGAGATGTTTTCCAACGCACATAACCATTATTAAAGGAATACTTACTTAGTTTTTATAATTAATTAGTCAATGAATTTATACTGTGTTTAATATTAATCAAATATCATTGGATTTTCAGTGCCATTAGGGTTTTCCAACATAATAAATCATTAAACATCCCATCAGGTATGTATGTTCCGTACTTAAAACACTTCTTTATTACTTAAAACTGTTTTGTAAAAATTGCAAACGGAATTGAACGAATGGTTTGCATATATTTAGAAATATAAAACTACGACTAATCGAGAGGAATAAGCTTAAGCAAAATTACTCGTCATCATCATCGTTCTCATCCTCCTCGTCGTCGTCTTCTTCATCTATGTCCTCGTCATCGGTTTCATCTATGTCCTCGTCATCGGTATCATCTCCATCCTCGCTGCTTTCGCCAGCGCTTCCCTCCTCACTCGCTGCCTCCTCGGCGTCCTCCTCATCAGATTCCTCTTCCTCTGCCTTGGCAGCCTCGCTGTTCGACTCCTTGCGCGCCTTTTTCGTCGGCACAGCCGTGTCCTCGCCATCGTTATCCTTTGGAGCAGCCTCAGCGGCCAGCAAGGCAGCCCTCTCTTGGCGCAACTCGGCCTTGCGCTTCACCTGATCGGTGGTCAGCTTCACGAACTCCGCATCCTTGGTCATGGCGAACCGGGAGAGTACCTCGTTGGCCTGCTTCTTCAGCTTGAGCATGCGCTGCTCCCGTGGTCCCACCACATATGGCGTATCCGCTGGCGGAGCACACATGCTGATGTACAGCGGCAGCGCCGAAGTGCCCACAATGTCGATCTTGAGGTACAGCGACCTAATGTTGGCCAGTCCGCCGGGATAGTGCTTCTGGAGCTGCTTGCTCACCAGCAGAATGTTCTCTGCGAGCTGCTCGGCGCTGTGCTGGTGATTGCCCACCGGAATGGCCGTCAGATCGCCCTTGGCCAGCTGCCGGTAAGCGGTGCGTGTGAGGGCGCGGGTCACCTCCTCAGCCAGCTTGTCATTGTCAAGGCTCAGACGCACGGCATGGAGGACATTGCGCGGCTTTTGGGTGAACTGAAAGAAGGCATACATAAAAGGGGATTGTCAGTACAAAGTGTGGATTAGGAAGGACCTGCAGGTACACCTCTCTCTTTCCTGGAATTTACGGAATTACCCTAAAGTACAGGCAGATCACTTACCTTGCCCAGAAAGGCGTTGGCCTGGCCCGAGATGCGACCATCGCACAGCAGGTAGTCGTAACTGTTGAGGAACTTGCGCTTGGCCTCATAGGTGCCCATCTCGTTGCGCAGCTGGTTGAAGGGCACTATGGTGAGGCGCTGCTTCACGCCCGCCTCCCGGAACAGATCCTCGTAGTGCTGCTTGGTGGGCTCAAAGTCGAACTTGGCGCCCCGTTGCAAGTCGGTCACAATGATGGCTACGTCGTCGTCGCTGCTAACCAGCGAGTGCTTCAATGCCAGCTTGGCCACACGCTTGGGGCAGCTGGCTATCTTGTAGCTGGCCACCTGCAGGATGTAGCGGTAGTCGGTAAAGATCGAGGTGGCCTTCTTCTTGGCTACCTCGCCTTCCACCAGCGTCTTTAGGGCCTCGCTGATTTTCGTTATATTGGCCTCGCTTACGATCTCCTTGTACTTCTCCTCGTCGAAGGGCTTCAGTTCGAAGGTCAGCTCGACAGGCTTCTTGGTCTTAGCGGGCTCCTTGCGAGCGGGCTTGTTCTTGTTGATGTTCCTCTTTCCTTTCTGCGCCTTGGCGGGCCTGGATATCTTCTGCAACGACTTGGCCTTCTTTTGGAGGGATGCAGCTGGCTTGGCGGGCTTTGGTGCTTCAGCAGCAGCTGGTTTTTGGGACTTCTTGGCGGAAGCAGCAGCTGCTGCTGCCTTCTTTGTTGGAGGAGCAACTGCAACTGCCTTCTTGGCTGGAGGAGCAGCTGCAGCTGCCTTCTTTGCTGGAGGAGCAGCTACAGCTGCCTTCTTGGCTGGAGAAGCAGCTACAGCTCCCTTCTTGGCTGGAGGAGCAGCTACAGCTCCCTTCTTGGCTGGAGGAGCAGCTGCAGCTGCCTTCTTTGCTGGCGGAGCAACTGTGGCCGTTTTCTTAGCTGGGGCCGGGGTTTCAACGACCTTTTTAGCAGATTTTTCTTTTTTATCTGCAGCCGGAGCCGCCGCCTTTGACTTGCCTTGCTTTTTGGGCACTACTGGCGACTCTGGAGGAGCCAGGATCAGGGGCCTCTTGGCTGCCTCTACCTTCGCGGGAACAGACGCCTTTACTTTGGACTTCTTGGCCGCCGCAGGAGCAGGAGAGGGCGACTCTGCCGGGGCCAGAATCATTGGCCTCTTGCCTGCCTTTGACTGCTGCTTCTTCTCTGCCTCTGGCTGCTTCTTCTCCTTCTTGGGCTTCGCTTCCACTGGCTTCGGGTCAGCATTCTTCACCTTTTTAACACTGGCGGCGACAGCGACGGCGGCTTCTTCGGGCAGTTTCTTGGTCTTGTCCTGCTTGCCCTTCTTCTTGGCCACGCCCTCGATGATGCTGCTCTTGGTCAGGGATTTTGCCTGCGGTTTCTGTACTTTTACCATCTTTAAATCGGCAGCTGTGTGTGTTTTCTTTCGGGGGTAAAATTATATTTTAAATGCAACACACGCCGTTGTAAACTCTACACGTGCAAAATCGGAAAATGTACTACAAAATACCACAACAGCCGGCATAGAACTTCTGGCGACATTTAGTGGATTTTGCTCAGTGGTGGGAAACTTGGCTAGAAATGCCGTTGAGATCGATCGGAAATCTATTAAACTTAAAATTAAGTTAAAAAGAAAACAGAATTTATAAAGCGAGGGGTAACACTAGCTATTGCGTCATAAACAGGGGGTGGAACCTTTAAATTATTTTAAATTTAATCAACATATTTTAAGAATTCTCTAAATGGATTTAAAAGCCCCTAAAAACAAGAAAAAGTTATTGAATGTGGTTTTATACTTCAATACATTTACAAGATCTAGTTGTATAGTGCAATGGCCATCTATTGCCTCATAAACAGTGGGTTGGAACCTTTAAATCTTTTTAAAATTAATCAACATATTGAGAATTCTCTAAATGGCAATAAATCCCTTAAAAACAAGAAAAAATGATTCAATGTACATTTAGTACTTCATATATATTAATAGATTTGCTCTAAGTTAGTTTATATTTTGTAACTACTTTAACTTTATATTTAACTTATATTTCAAAAGACTTTGTACCAATTAAAACTAGAATATTTTCGTAAACAAATTAAAGTGCCATCTTCTATAGTTATTGATATTATTTTTGATTTAACTTTGCTCAAATTATACTCTAAGTTAAACCAATTAAACCTCATAATCATTGTGAACATGAACATTAATATTTTTACTCCTTTTGAGATTCAAATATCTGAAAAATGCTCAAAAAGTTTAAATTTTAAGACATTTTGCTCACATTCATGCGGCTTACTTACAGCTTCCTTTTATTTCGCTTCTATTTAAATAGCAAACAGTTTATTTTAAGTAAAACAATTCTAAAAATAGTCACATCTTGCACATTACACGTGTGCCTAATCGCCCCGCCAGGCCACCGCCGAATGTCCTTGACTCAGACCCACAAAATCCGCCCGCCCACACACACACAATCGAATCAGCACACGCAGGCGGCCACTCGCACTGGGAAACCTCGAAATGCGGGCACATGCCAGCTCCCATGGTGCGTCAAATTGGAGCCACCAAAGCTTGCCTTTCGACCAGAAATCCTTTGAGGGCGAGTGTGTGCCTGCGACCGTTTTCAAGAACGTGACTGGCGAGGCAAAGGCAATGCAATTAACAGAGGGAGAAGTCCTAATGGGTACAATTAAAGCTTGAGCTTCTTGGCATTCGCCTTGGCCGGATCCTTTTTCGGTCGCTTGTTGCTCGCTGTCGCCGCTGTGGTGTCCTGCAGCTTGTTAAAGAACGCCTTCGAGGACTTCAGAGCGCCCTGGTCGTTGCTGCTCGTGTTGATCTGTAAAATATATATTATATTTAATATTGTTAGTCTTCGATTCTCCTCGAATTACTTACCTTCTGAACATTGCGATTCTTGGTGATGCTCTTCAGCAGCTTGGCGTCCGCCTCCCTCTTCGTGGGCGCCTTACCCTCCTTGGCACGCTGCAGATCGCGCTGCTCCAGGGCCGTATTGATGGCTCGCTGCTTCTGCTTCTTCTTGCGACGTTCACGGTTCTTATCCGTACGGTCGCGTTCCGCCTTGCCCAGCGGCGCATGCTTGGGGCCGCGGAAGACTTCCTCGGGTGCCAGCAGCTTGGCATCGCTCACCGCCACGGGGGCCACCTCTTCCATGTGCACGGCCGGCGTATTGGTCACTATCCTGGCCTCTGGCGCCACTGGCTTGGGTGTGAAGTGGAAGTTGGATAGGGCGTCGAGCTTGAGGAAGAGCGAACGCATTGCCCGCTTGATTTCTTGGTGTTCCTTGGGCTCCGGACCCGACTTGTCATCGGCATCGCGGTTGGGATCGAGCTTATCCATCTCGCGCTGATACTGCGCTTCGTAGATCTGGGACAGGGATTGCTTGGACTTCTCCTGGTCGAGAACCAGCTGCTTGCGATACTCCTGTGGCGTGTTCACCGGTCGCACTGTTCGCTCCACATCGTCCCAGGCCTTGTCGCGTATCCGCTGCTTGATGATGTCCTCGATGGAGCGATTATCCTCCTCGGTAATCGGCGCCGTGGGTCGTGTTGTCGAGTCAAAGTCAAGGATCTCCTCGAGCAGTGAGTTCTGGGGGCGATTGGCCGCCTTCACCTCGCCCTTGAGCTGCCAGGGCTTCTCGCCCAAGACGACGTCCTCGTAGTCGCGAATGCGTTGGAACAAGCGGGCCTCTCTCATCTCATTGGAGGATTGAGAAGGCGCCGGTGTTTGGTCTTCCTCCTCCTCCTCATTCGCTTCCTTCTCGGAGTCGGAGCCTGAATCGCTATCGCTGGCGGGCTCAATGCCACTTTTGGCCACAAACTCGGTTTCATCGATTTCGCTGGCCGCCTCCTCTCGATCCTCATCTGGCTCAGCTTCCTCAGCATCTTCATTCTCGTCCTCGTCCTCGTCCTGCTCATTATCACTTTCGTTTTCGTTAAAGAAATCCTTCTGCTTGCCTTTGCCCTGGATTTTTGCCTGCTGCTCTAGTTCCTCGTCCATTTCGAAGAAATCCGCATAGTTAACATTCCCATCCTCGCTGTCCTCAAGTCCGAAATTCTCCGAAAAGTGATCGATGGTTTCGTCCGTTTGATTCGATCGCCGCTTGTTGTCCAGCCGGCGCATTTCCTTCGCATCCTCCTGCTCCAAAAACTCATTCATCTCTTCCAGCTTGAAGAAGGTGTCGTCCACTATAGAGCTGCGCGCCCTCCGGCCCTGTTTGCCTTTGCCCTTGGGAGTTATGGCTTTGTGCTTCGTTGGCTTTTCATTCTCGTCACTGATATCGGATTCCTCTTCAGCAGAATCTTCCTCTTCATCCTGCAGCTCCTCGTCCTCTTGCTCCTCTTCATCATCCAGTTCAATGCCCAGGTGCTGCTCCCGCATGGCCGTCAACTGGGCTGTGTCCTCCAACAGCTGCTGCAATACCAGCTCGTTGCGTATCTCTAGCTGCTGCCAAATTTGCTCCTCATCCATGTGCTCTAGAACTAGCTCCGGCAGCAGGTCCTTCTTGTTCGCCACATCGCCGCTGATGCTTACGCTGTACGTCTGCTGGATGAGCTGCTCGATGGCCTCTATCTGCTCCGGCTGTGGCCTACAAAAAAAAGTTGTTTAGATTTTGCTTAAATACAGAAACACGTGCACGGCTGGTGGGCAAAAACAAACTTGAGGAAACGCTCTGGATTGCTGGTCAACTGCTCGAAATTGTCCGCTATTTCCTTGAAGACATTTGCCTTTTTCGTTTTCTTCTTGCTGCCAATCATGTTTGGGATGATATTCTGTGTTTTTAAGTTATAAAACAAAGAGAAGTGAAACAAATTCAACGAAGCAACAAACAAGAGCGGTTAGGGATGACACTGGCAGCATGTATTGCGGCGCGTAGAGATGAGAGCGTGAGAGGTTTTTCCGATGAAAAATAATATGCTTATAATAAAGAGTGTAAACTATTTAAATTGCAGGTTTAAGTAATACATAAATTTAAAAAAATTCAAAATGCTAAAGCTTTCAATAAAATGTTAAAAAATAAAACAAAACCGATTTGGGCTTCGTGACACGCACAATCGCCAGCCTATCGATGCCGCTGCCATCACTAGGCACAGCTGAAGGCGGCTTCGTTGCAATTTCCAGGCGGTGTCCGCAGATTCTTGCATAGACTATGCCCAGCGTCTCCAATTAGAACATGGATGCAAAATTCTTCAAACTGCTCCTCCTGGGCGGCGTGGTGCGCTTCTATTTCAGCCGCACGCCGCTTGCTGCGATGATCGGAAACCGGGTGGAGTTCTCGACGCCTTTGAATTCACACAAGCGCAGTGAGTAAACAAAGGACGACGATGCCATAAGTGTACATGTCTGGTTATCCTTGCAGTGCAAGAGGGCATCTTCCTGCTGCAGAACGGCATTGATCCGTACCAAGGAGATCTGGTCCACGAGACGCCGCTGATCCTCAGCGCTCTCTCCGGCTTGTTCCAAAAGTACCCGGACTTTTTGCCGGCATTCTACATAGTCTTGGACATCATCACAGCCGCCCTGCTGTACGTAATGAGCCGCCGCTTTGTCCGGCAAAAGCAGGAGCAGCAGACCGCGGAGCGCAAGCAATATGCGAAAGACACAAAGGAGCTGCAGTTCAGTGCCTTGGACAAATTGGATATTCCGGAGCTGGTGATCGTGGCGTATCTGTTCAACCCGCTGACTGTGATGAACTGTATCGGCATGACCTCCACGGTGATCAGTAACTTGTTCCTGGCCTCCTTTCTGTACTGCCTCGTTAAGGGTCTGCTCGTTCCGTGCCTTTTGGTCCTGGCCTTTGAAACCGTCCGCAGCTTCTACCCCATCGTGCTGATAGCTCCCCTGCTTCTAGTCTTCGCTCGCCACTCCATACGGAGGGGTCTAGTCATCACGCTGCTTTTCATCATCTGCTGTCTGGGCGTGGCCTTTGCCAACTATTTGGTGCTGAATAGCTGGAACTTTTTGGATGGCACCTTGGGATTTATGTGAGTTCGATATTTTAGTGATAAAACAAGTAAGAAAGCTACAGTCGACTGTGCTCGACTGTGAGATACCCGGTATGTACATTGTACATACATACATTGGCGCCATTATATCGCACGCCCAAGGCTCGAATGCGCCACCTGTCGGCTACAGCTTGCAACAGCAGTGCCTTAGGGCGGTGTGTTAAAATTCTAACCTTATTGCTAATATCTCCCATGTTTATCATCCGATTTTACTGAAATTTTCAGGAAACGTCCATTTTATTTTATTTATTTATTGTATCTATTAACTTTAACCCGAAAATAACGAGTATAGCTTGTTTAACGTTTTTTATGATTTATGAGGGCGCAAGTGGGCGTGGCCAAATTTTAAAGCAAACTTTATCTGCGTGCAACAGATTCCAATGTTGTCACCAAATTTGGTAACTCTAGCTCTTATAGTCTCTGAGATATGTTGTTTCACACGGACAGACTGACATGGCTAAATTGACTCGGCTGGTGTCGCTGATCAAGAATATATATACTTTATAGGGTCGGAGATTTCTCCATCTGCCTGTTACATACATTCTCGGTTGGCACTAACTTATAATACCCTTGTACCCTATGGGTATAAAAATATAACTACAAGGCTCTTCTTTTCTCTATTTTCCAGCTTTTACTTCCGAGATCTGCAGCCCAATATCGGTTTGTTCTGGTATTTCTTTACGGAAATGTTCGAGCACTTCCGCACCATGTTCCTGATCACATTCCAATTGAATGCCACGGTCTTGTACCTGCTGCCCCTCAGCATCAAGCTGCGCAAGGAGCCACTGCTGTTGGCCACTGTCCTGGTGGCCCTCATGGCCGTGTTTCGAGCATATCCCAGCCTGGGCGATGTGGGCTTTTATCTGGCATTGCTACCCCTGTGGAAGCGTTGCTGGAAATGTGAGTAAATCCCTTTTCTTTCACACATGGGATTCATCAGTAATTAATAATCCATTTTAGTCATGGCGCACGGCTTTGTGGTCTTCACCTTCTTCCTGGTCACGCTGTCCATGATGGGTGCTCTGTGGCATTTATGGATATACGCTGGCTCCGCGAATGCCAACTTTTATTTTGGCGCCACCCTTGCCTTTTCCACGGGCCAGATATTCCTCATCACCGATCTGCTCTTCGCTCACGTTAAACGCGAGTTCTGTCTGTTCAATGGCCAGAAGATTTGGATAGACGGCAAGGAGGCGAGAATAGTATTGAAATGAGAACATGCGAGCAATATCAGAGGAACGAGTAGATGCAGGAACTTTGTACAGATGCAGACGCTGCTCCGCGGATACATTTTTTAAAGGAGAAGGAGAAGGAGCAGAGCCTGGCATACTCTTAAAATAAGTCAACTTTAAACGATATCAGATTAAAACAACAAACTTTATTTGATCTTAAGGGACGATCGAACGATCGATCGATCTACTGGTGTGAATATCCCGTCTTGGTCTTGCGGTTCAGGAACCTGTACAGGTAGAGGATGCGCTTCTCCATTTCCCTCCACTTGGTGGGTCGGGCTATCGGGTACTTGGACTTCTCCAGCAGACGGCGCTTGCGCAGCAGCACCTGGTATTCGTTGCCGGAGACGCCGCGCAGCCACGATGGCAGCGTGTAAAGGACCTTCACCGGATGCAGGCGGTCATTGCCCAGTATGTCGATGTAGTCGTTTTGACCGAATAGAGCCCGCTTCTGCGACCAGGCATTCTTCGGCCGGTACACGGGCATGGGCAACTTCTGGCCATTGTCCACATGCGGCAGCAGGCCACTCTTGAAGATCTGATCCTTGTATCCATAGCGGCGCACAGTGGGACCGCGTGCTCGTCGCTCGGCATGAGATAAGTGTCGCACCGTGGTGGATGTCGAGGCAACCGGTGCCAGTGTCTTGCTTCCCAGCGCCAGGAGAGAGGCTTGGCCGAGTTTCTGTAGCGCGCTACCGAGCCAGGACATGGTTTTTCCTAAATTCTACGATTAGATAATTGTAAACACAGTCCAGATGCCGGAATTGATGGCAAAAGAAAACAGGGAGCAGCGAAACAGCTGGATGGAGTCATCGATATATCGATATAAACTATCGATTATGAAGAACACCACAGTGGGACGAAATATATGGCTGCTTAATTATTTTTTTATAATGCTACTCCGCAGAATTCGCCAATGTTTTCAAATATTTTATATTTCATAGCAAAACCAAACAGTAAATCAGTTGTATATTTTATGAAACACTCATAATGGAATGCTTATTCTTGGATCCTGGATCTCAAGTATTGATAACCATTTTGTTTGCAATTTGAGTACAAAATAAAGTACTAAATTGTATATATTCGCTAAATTAATTACATAAATATACAAATAATAATAATAAAATTTAAATTGTTAGATTAAGAATATCTTATGCACAAATTTTGTTTAAGTTTAAGATTTATGACCGAATTTATTGAAACTCATTGTGACTAGCGCACTAATTTATAAGTTTTTTTAACTTGTAGCGTTAGGAAGGCAAATAAAAATCAAATCAAATATTGCATTAAATGTATAAATATGAAAAACACTTTTATTCAATCTGAAAGCATTTCAATACGATATACAAGTGTTATCGATACTTTGTAACTTCAAAACACCGCCTTCCGAACAGCTGATAGTTGCGAGAAATTAATTTAGATCACAAAGTTGTTGATTCACTTCTTCGGCCAGTACAATGATCGAATCCGACGACGTTCAGGACGAGAGGACGAGGCTAAAGCAGGAGATAGCAGAACTCCGGGCGACGCTCTACGAGAAGGAGCAGAGTCTGCGCTACCTGGATGAGATCGTGGCCAATGCAATCGCAGAGGATCAGGGCGAGGCGAACGCTGTAGAGCCACCAAACAGAACACCCCACACCAAGTTGACCAACGATGACATAGCCCGGTACAGCCGGCAGCTTATCCTGCCCGATTTCGGGGTCCAGGGGCAGTTAAAGCTGAAGAACAGCTCCGTGCTGATTGTGGGCATGGGCGGGCTGGGCTGTCCGGCATCGCAATATCTAGCTGCAGCCGGATGTGGTCGCTTGGGGCTCGTTGATTACGACCGTGTGGAGCGGAGCAACTTCCACCGGCAAATCCTGCACTCGGAGTTGCGGATCGGCTGGACCAAACCGGATTCGGCGCGGCTGGCTCTGCTGGAGCTGAATCCGCACTGTGAGATCCGCTGCCATGTGAGTCTTCTGAATAGGTTTAATGCCCTCAACATCATCCGCTTCTACGACGTGGTACTGGACTGCAGCGACAACGTGGCCACGCGTTATCTGCTCAGCGACGCCTGCGTTATGCTGCAGAAGCCCCTCGTCTCCGGCAGTGCCCTCAAGATGGATGGCCAACTGACGGTCTATAATTATGGAAATGGTCCCTGCTACCGGTGCCTCTATCCCGTGCCACCGCCCAAGGAATCGGTCACTAATTGCGGCGATGGCGGAGTCTTGGGCGCTGTTACTGGCACCATCGGTGCCATGCAGGCTCTGGAGGCCATCAAGGTGATTGTGAGACTAGGCGATGTCCTTGCCGGCCGATTGCTGATCTTCGATGGCAGCACATGCCTCTTCCGCAACATTCGCATCCGCAACAAACGACCCAACTGTCACATGTGCTCCGCCCAGCCACTGATCACGCAGCTGATCGACTACGAAATGTTCTGCGGCATGCAGGCCACCGACAAGGACGCCTCGCGGCATCTGCTGGCCAAGCAGGAGCGTTTGGAAGTCGAGGAGTACCACGAGAAGCTGCAGACCCAACCTCATCTCTTGATCGATGTGCGACCGCCGGCCGAGTTTGAGATCTGTCAGCTGCCCGAGTCTGTGAACGTGCCTCTGGCCGAGATCCTTGACGATAGCTACATAAAGCGCTTTGGCACTCAGCTCGAGGACAAGGAGCTGCCCATTGTGCTGCTCTGCAGGCGGGGCAATGACTCCCAGATCGCCGTTCAGCATGTCCGCAACCGATTTCCCATGCATTCAGTGCGAGACTTGATAGGCGGT
>VNKF01012422.1:0-18016 GCA_008044355.1 Drosophila lacteicornis
TTTATCATCCGATTTTACTGAAATTTTCAGGAAACGTCCGCTCTATTTTATTCATTTTTTGTATTTATTAACTTGTACCCGAAAAAAGCGAGTATAGCTTATTTAACGTTTTTTATGATTTTTGAGGGCGGAAGTGGGCGTGGCCAAATTTTAAAACCAACTTGATCTGCGTGCAACAGATTCCAATGTTGTCACCAAATTTGGTAACTCTAGCTCTTATAGTCTCTGAGATCTGTTGTTTCACACGGACGGACAGACGGACAGACGGACAGACGGACATGGCTAAATCGACTCGACTGGTGATACTGATCAAGAATATATATACTTTATGGGGTCGGAGATGCCTCCTTCTGCCTGTTACATACATTCTCGGTTGGCACAAACTTATAATACCCTTGTACCCTATGGGTACCGGGTATAAAAATCGAGTTTATAAGTAATAAATTTCCTTGAAATAATCGTTTGATAGAAAAAGTATACCTTTCATTGACTGCTTTATTTCCAGTGTTTTTTCAAATTTCTTTTAGCATATTTGTAAAAGGAACGTTTTGATTTTATAATTTTAATTATGTCCATTACTTATCTTACCATTGCTATCATTATATATCGAGGTACGATTGGATTGCAGATGGAAAAATTTACTTAGTGGCTAATTTTCAACTGAGAAACAAAACAAAAATAGTAATAAATGATTTTTTTTTAAATATGTATGTTAACAAAAACTTGTAAAGTATTGTTGTGAAGGGGTAAAACTTTGTTGGAAATGTCAGAAACGATATGCGTTAACCGTTTGTCACTTTAATGAACGTTAATGATGGTGAACAAAATAAATGTACCAATCTTGCAGATTTAAGGCTTCATTGGATTGTAATACAATTGTATTCCTCTTCTGTTCGATTACAATTATTTTAAAAATTTTGTCTTTGCTCATATAGAAGTTATTTCGAAAATGTATGGAATAGGAAAGAGTATTCGCTTGAATTAATTTAATATTTCCGGTTGAATCCTTTTTTAAAACTGAAAAGTTGTGTTCTCTTTTGACAGTTAATGCTCATTTCTACAATTGTATTATAAATCTGGGTGCTGTTCCATTTTTTTGCATTTGCCTTAAATAAAAAGTTCTCAAATTTAAAAGCGCTAAAGGAATCTAATGTATTTCTATATATATCAGAGAGAAGTAACAAACAGTGAAAATTATATTTAAGAAAAATTGGACTGTAAAGAGTAGGTAATAATTTAACAAAGCTGTAAAGCAATGCTTTCGCGCAAGTATTTGTCGTCATACAATATTTCGGACTAAGAAGGATACGTATTCCAATGCTTAGTTGCAGAGAATGTTAATAGCGTCCTTTTGTTAATATATTTTCCAGTACTACTTGACCGGTATATAAAAGATACTGTCGAAATTCTGTGAATTTCCATCGCTCAAGCTCTAAGGTACTTCGAGGTTTCCTGTTTAACTCTTTTCCCACACACTCTTTTAATGGCAAGAGTTTTCGTTGAAAATAATTATTTTTTCCTTTTTAAGAGAATAATCTTGACCATTTTCTCTTAACCAAGCCACCATCAAAGTTGTTACAATGCCAAGGCAAACAACACGCATATAGTCCATTGCAAATGTGTTTACTATATTTAATGGCAGCTCTACAATTTTCAAATCACTTGTAATAATTTGTATCACATTTGTAGCGAAACTGTTCATCAGTGCGTGGGGGCGACATGCCTTCAGGCTTAAATATTTTTCTATTTTTTGTAAGTTTCACCACGCTGGTGACACTTAACGCAACTGAAGTACCCGGAATAACCTTTTACACCAAGCATGTATGAACGAGCTGGTGCATCACAAATAAATGATCGAATTTGGATCTCGTAATGAAAATAGTTCCCAATTTCCCATTTGCCTTGGAGAGCGTGAGTCAGCATTTATATCGCAGCCATGGCTACGTAAAATTTTTAAAAGCCGATTAATGGCTAGGGCTTTCAACGAGGTATCACTTAAAATAAGTGATCACTTTCCACAAAGCTATCTGCTTCTGAAAAATTGGCCAAACATTTTTCCTCTCCTTAATAAATATTTTCACTCTTCTCATTATTATACATTGATATTGATTCTATAATCTTTTGTGATTGCCTTTTTATACTCCTTTGAAGTCGATATTTTATTTTTCTTACATTTTTTTCGTCTTACGACAATGAATTCCTGAATACGAAAGCGAAAATTTGTACAGGCTAACGGTGGAATAGTAGAGTTATAACCATCGTCACCATCGATAGTTTATGCCCCCATCGATACATCGCGTAATCACCATCACTATTTTCAGAAACAAAAAGTAGTGAATTCGTCAAAAAATGGTCAAGTTTTAACTAACTAATTTAATTATAATTGCCTATAAGCAATTCCCAAAAACATTTTTATGTTATATGTAATCAATTATATCAATCTATGTATAAAAACTATACCGACAAAAATGTGATTGTTTTTTTTTCATTTGAAAAGAATTTTTTTATAAAAAATCAATAATAAATTATACAACGAAAAAAACAAAATTGTTTTACCATTTTATTTGGTCGATAGTCTCGATAGTATCGACGGTCTTGAAATGCATTAGAGTCCATCGACAGTCTACTCAAAAAACAAATGTAAAGGTTAAGAAATTGTAACCTGATCAATCGCTCCGAAAACGCTCCCTTAAGGAGCTATTTTAAGAGTCCGTTTTTTTTTTTTTAATTTAATTTTGACAATCATTGCCTAAAATTTAGGCTTCTATTGCCTAAAAATGAAGTTTTAAGCATCATATTGCCAAAAAATATTTAAAAAATAATTAATTCTTGATAAATATTGCCTAAAAATATGGCATTTTTGAAAAATATTTCCTAAAATTTAGGCCAGTTTCCATTACCTAAAAATATGGCATTTTGAAAAAATTGTAGGCAATAACTGCCCCGCCATCCGTTTTAGGTCAAACGGACTAAAATTTTAGGCAATTTTGCAGCTTTGTGGGCAATGAATTTTTCTGGGGGAATGATAACACAGGTCGACAAAAATCGAACTTGTTCCGCGCCGGCGCATAAAAGCCATTGATTCTGATAGATCTTAACCGTTACATTACTAGTCCGAAACTGAAAAATTTCAATCACGTACCAATTTTGAGAAAATCGCGGTCAAAGTGTCGTGCACTGCTTCAAGTGGCACTTTTCATGGCTTAATAACTCCGAAACCTTACGTATTGCAAATTACATAGCAAAAATTTGTGACAAAACTAAGTTTATAAATTGAATTATAATTAAAGAACGAAAGGTCCCCATTTGGATATTCTTGTTTAATATTGAAGTAGAAAGGCCAACGCTTTTTTAATCCTAATACCAGCTCTGTTATACTGATAATTTTTTGTTTTAGGTAAACGCCATAGATATATTATCATAGGTTTTATTACGAAGTCATTCCAATGTTTAAACGATTACAATTACATGGTATATACTTAACCATTTGCTTCACAGAACCGAGTACTGTAGCCAAACAGCTCTTGGGTGATAAGTCCCCTTAAAAAATACCCAACGGATTCCGTAAAGTTTTCAAAATTTTGTTGATGAATTATAGATTAAAAATTTATTTAAATTATAGATGGCTATATAATCGGTTAGTTTAAATACTATCGACTTCAGCCTTTTAATGGTTTCAGCTATATAGATGCAGATCAGTTTAAAGTGAGATATATAAATATATTTTGGAATATTCCAGCAGTATATATGAATCATTTAATCATTTAATTTAATTAAAAGCTTTTTGACTTTAAACTCTACGTAAAAATACTTCAAGCCAGTTGATGCCAAAAGCAAAGATGCTTAACTTGGTTGGTCACAAACCGAAAGTTTGTTTCATAAAGTACGGGCAGATCTTTTTTTACTATAAAACGTTGTTTAAAAAATGTATTAATAGAACATCTATTTTAATGATATTTTTGTAATCTGGGGCTCCAATGTTATATTATAATGAAGCAGAAAAAACCGACACTATACACAACACAACAGATCCTAGAGACTATAAGAGCTAGAGCACGAAGATGGTCTAAAATGTAATATACATTACTACTGTACGAATAAGTCTCCCCGCTTTTCCAGCAGAAAAATAGCTTCCATATTGCAAGAGCGGCTGGCTTTAGAGCGCTCTATCTTTGTCTTTTGAATAAAATATCAATAGGGCCTGGAGCCAGCTGTGAAAAAACTTGTATGGCGTAACTCATCTTGAAGATTCTAATGTCTTTGATAAAACTAACTTTTAGTCATTATTTTCGTTTAAAACTAAATAGATATAAATCGGATGATAAACATGAAAGGTATTAGACATTAAATTTATTTTATCTACATATATCTCTCTCGCACTCGATCTCAAGGTTAGTTAACCGACCTTCCTAAAAATAGAGGTCAGTAAGGTACTGAAAAATATAAATAATTTATGTACATAGATGTATGTGTGTACATAAATGATATTAAAAATTTTAATCATAAAATATAAGGGGTAAGAGAGTCAGAACGTTAATTTGCAAATTAGGTTTATGGAAATCGAGGAAGGAATACATAGGGTGTTGTTGGTACAAATTCTGACAAGTTCGATAAATCGAATTATTTTATTTTTTTATTACTGTACTAACAGTTTGGAGGATCTGACTTCTTCGCACACTAAATTCTAATTGGGGTTTCAAATAATTTAATTGATTGATGTCCTTACAAATTCAAAGACATTTTCCACTCCGGGGACATCACGCTTCACTCTCTTCTCCCGCGATCTTTCGAACACCACCCTAATGCGCCCGCTTTAGGGCTTTAACCTAATAATGATGTTCGACTTACTTTGCGTGACTTATTTTATTAATAAAACGAGCAAATTTGTCTTGCTTTTTGGTCGCATCATCAGCATTCTGTTTCTTTCTTTTCCTGCCGCTGACGTCTGTTCGTTGTCTTGCCAGCTGGTCTTCCCTCTCTTCACAGAGAGTGTCGTGTCTCCCACTTTTGAGACATTGCAAAGAAGAGGACGGACATACTGCGAATGCAACCCCTTTTCGAGCTGATCGCTGATTGGCTGCCAATAAAACAGGACTTACGCCCACTTTTTGGGTGCTGAGTAATACGGTAGGTTGGATGGACGGCTCACATTGTGGGTGGTGTACGGCTATGCTAGACTTTGATTACATTAAAGCAAGCACATTTCTGGCGCAGCACAGAGGAAAACATGTGTCCATGCGAAAGGAGCAATATGTATCAGAGGCGAGCCCACCCCTTGGGTAGGTACAGTTGTGTTGGCTCCTCTTTGCGCCCACGGAAACGATTGTTTAATTCAATTATAATAATTGTGGCATTTAATGAATTCAATACGTTGTGACATCAACCAGGCCGATAACAATGGCGGCTGTGACACGTTAATTGCCAGAAATGGTAGTTGGATGGTGGCTGGGGCCTTATTGTCAGTCACACAAAATGGCGGCAGAGCAGCAACGTCGACGCGTTGTTGTGCAAATTATTTGCGGTTATCATGGGTCAATTAAACAACGTTTTTGCCGCATAAGGACCAAAGGACATGGCTAATCGTGCGAAGAGCGGATGCCTGAAGAGACGGAAAAATGGGCACTAAAATTGAGCGAGCGGGACAACTAGATGCGCATGCAAATCGGGTGTGTGTTTCAAGGGGATTTCCCCGGAAATTTGGTGGATTCCCCCATTGGTATCTTTACTAAGCGGGCACCGCAAACAACCAGCTGCATTGGATGAGGGGGCAGAGAGCACATCCATATTACAGGGGATGCCGGGATGCAGGGTTGCTGGCCAAGGACTCACAGTCGCTCTCTCGCTCGCACGCGCCTTCTGCAGCTCGCCCGCTCGCACACGGCTGCTGGGTGCTCGTTTAGAGCAATTTGCTGGTTGATGTGCGGTGATTGCCGCAAAGTCAACGCGACCGTCAACGAGCAAACAACATAAGCGCGTAACCAAGGACATACGAGGCACGGCATACCCTTGCTCCGCTCTCCGCATCCGCATCCGTATCCGTATCTGTTCTCCACTTTCCGCTTCCGTTTCTGCATCTACATCCAGTCCCTCCGACATGGCAATGCTTAATGAGGCCAGCTTGAGTCCCGTGGATGCACTTGCAACCGCACCTACGCACAGCAAGGTTGCTGTGTCCAGTGCCACCACAATGCTGACCACAAAAACGCCGTTCTCCATCGAGCATATATTGTTTCAAAATTTAAATAGTGCGAGTAATAACAGTAATAATTGCAATAATTATGGGCACTGTCAAAAAAGCAGCAGAAATGCGGTGAAAAATGCCAGGAGTGGCAGCTTTGCCCACGACAATAATCAACATAAGCATCCGTCGCAACACTCGCACTCATCGCCATCCCATCCGTCGGCATCATCAACCGCGGCTACTACAGCGCGCGGCGATCAGGGAGCATCGGGATATGGGAGCGAAAATTACGCCAAGTCCTTGCACAACACTCAACGGTTAGTTAATAACATATACTTTTTAGACCTTGATACAAACCATCTAAACCAAACCACTAACCAATTTCTAAACCAATACACCCATATTTAACGCAAAAAATATTAAGAAGATAGTCCAAATTCACTACCGAAGTTTGGAAGTTCAACGATATTACCCAAAAGCTATATTAAATGTTGCCACCGGTTTGACTTTTTAAAATTATCTAATTTAACTCCATATAAAGAAACTTGTATTTTAATGCCATGTTTTAAGTTTTATCAAATTAACCTCCTAGTTTAGAACTACAAATTTACAGTCAATTCTTGAAAAAACGAGAAAAAGCCGGAGACTTAACGCTAATAATTCGAAAAAAAAATCGACCTATACATAAATAATTTGAAACTGAAAAGTCTTAGCACGTACCAATTTTCAGAAAATCCCGGACAACTTTCTACTTCAATGTTGACAAGAAAACCCAATCTGAAACCTCTGGTTTATTAGAGGAAATTGAAAAGAGATTTGTTTTTTTTTTAAAACAACCGTTGCCACATACTGTTTTATGTAAACATTAATATATCTAAGTTTCAAGCAGATCGAAATTTTTGTTAAATTCTCATGATACAAATGATAGTTCTTATGATACAAATGATAGTTATTGTATTTACATACTTTTATTAATTCGTATAAAGTAGTAAATAAATCGCATTAAAAGCATACTCACATTCCTTGTACCCCGACCGAGTTTCGATCCCATGTGTCGGAATTCATTTGTCACTTACCAATCAGACCACGGAAGCGAATTAAGCACTAATGTCAAAAACTCAAATACCTAGAATTCCAAAGAGAGAACCCAAGAGAGAGTATTAAAAATATACGCTTTTAGGTATTTTTAGTCTTAAATTAGAATGGTTTCGGCTTATTTTTTATTTTAATCCCAAATCGTAATTAAAAATTAAAGGAAATCGCATGCTTAGGGGAGGGATATCTAAGTAAAATGTGTTGAAAATGGAAAATTGTTGTATTCGTTTAAATAATGGTTTAGGTCCTTAAAAATATTATACCAAAAGATTGAATCCGGGAAAGGAATTTTGTATTCTGCCGTGATGCATCCCATGTGCATACATACATATGTATATCTCAAACGCAATAAAACTTCTTTTTTTTTTCAATCACGAACCATTTTGCTAAAAATTAAAATATTGAAAAAATCCTACGTGAATCGATAGCCATAGCTAATTCTGACTTTTTGACTAAATTTTAAAACCATTTCTAGTAAATGTCTCACTTTATAGTAATTTAAAAATTTTCGATCGGCTCTTATTAGTCCACATTGTCGATTTTTGGCATACAAATGATGACAATATCTCCAGAAATGAAAAGATTGTTGTGGATGTGACCCATAGGGATTATCATTTCAAATAATTTCCGATAGGCTGAGTACACGTATTAGCTATTTGTTGTTGATCGGGGCTCAGATGATGCAATATTTGTTTAAGTCAAAGGTAGCAAAACAATATTTTAGGACTCAGATCCTCACCTAATAATTAATAATTTGAAATGTGCTATTGCTAATGCTAGCGTAGACTCCAGGGATCGACCTTAATGGCCCTATTGGAATCAAGCTGCCGGAGACAAAACGATTTGAAGATTTATTAAACCCTGGCTTGTTGGCTACCCACAGTTCTTTGTGCAAAAATATTACTATATTCATATTTAACAATCAAAAATACATTTTTTAACAAAATGGTGACCCGACGCAAGCAGTTAAAATGGTAGAGAAATGGATTGGAAAATATCATTTTAAATTGATAAAGTGGCCAGCACAACATCCTAGCTTCAGTCCGATGTAAAATCGTTGGTTAATCGGAAATATTTTTATGTATTTTTAAATGTTTTTTTTTTTTTTTTTTAATTTGTTGTATTGGTTTTTTTTTTTTTTNTTTTTTTTGTTGTATTGGTTTACTTATTTATTTGTCTTGTTTTCTTAATGCGTAATGGTTAAATTGACGTGAGCCAATTAGATTTGCTGCTCCCGGGCTTTGACTACGGTGGAAATATATTATTATTTTATAATGTTTGTACATTAGGCGACCTATATTTTTTATTGAAGGTGGAGCTAACTCGAGGTCTAACCGTCTTAATTTCTCATACGTAAATCAAGACGTACATGTTTCGACCTATACCACATCGAGTCTTATCAGTAAACTTTAGCTGTGCGATCCAGTCTTGAGAATGGCAGCGGCCACTCCTGCGTTATCAATTTTCGGCTGTGCTAATACTTGTTTTCTTCTCCTCTCTTGTGTGTGTCTTGGGCTTTATCGCTTGTGAGAGATGCATCGAGCTTTCTGTGAGCGAGGAGGCTGGTGTCAAGCAGTCGATTGGTGTAAATGCATTTTATTTTTAACACAAACAATTTTTAGGACGTGTTGTCCTTTATTTGTTAATGTTACAAACAAGCGACCTATATTTGTTATTGAAGGTGGAGCTAACTCGAGGTCTAACCGGATTCATTTCTCATACGTAAATCAAAACGCGATTATATGCCAAGATCACACACAGATCTTATTACACAGCGGGGTTGTCCATTCATGTTTCGACCGATACCACATCGAGTCTCATCAGTAAACTTTAGCTGTGCGATCGACTCCAAACATAAGTGCCTATTTATTTTATTATTATTTTAATTAAATTATTATTAATAATAACAAAGAAAGGAAACATTTCAAAAAGCGCAAGAAAAAAATAACAAAAAAAAAAACACTAGCCCGGCCACGTTTGGAACCTACGACCCATTGCACGACCATTTTCGACTATATCATCCGATTCCATTAAACTATCAGAAAATGTCATCACAAACCTATTTAATTATTTTTCTATTTACTTTAATCCGGAAATTAAGACTTTAGACTATACAAGGTTTTTTATGATTTTTGGAGGTGGAAGTGGGCGTGGCCAAATTTTGAAACAAACTTTATCTGCGTGGATTAGAATGCTGTTCACAAATTCCTTCTTCCGTTACATACATTCTCGGTTTGTACGAAGTAATAATACCCTTTTACTGAAATTTTGAGCGCGCTTCTTTTTCATCCTTGGTTTCTTTTGGTTTTCCCCTTTTCTCTTTCTTAGTTTTCAGCTGATGGCATATTAAGGAGTTGTCATATGACAGAAGTACAACTGTCCATAAAAGTTTTCACAAATTGTACATTAAGTACAAGAATGGGATGAAGAAGTTTGCAACGCAGTGAAGGAGGCATCTCCGACCTCATAGAGTATATACATACGAGGTGTGGTCAAAAAGTATCATGAATTTTGAATTTTCGTGGGTTACGTATATTCAAATTTCGTTTTTTTGTTGTGGCGGTGTGTTGGTACTCATGTCTCTTACTTAATTATTGTTCACTTAATTGTTGTCAGCTGCTTTGCTTGCACGTGTTTTAGATCGTCTTCGATTTTTACCTATTCATAAAAATATAGCAAATTACCTGTATCAAATTTTGTGTGAAAAACGAATAAAATGCATTCCGAATGTTAACTGTGGCATTCGGAGAAGCTACCTTGGACCGAAGCAACGTTTATCGGTAGTACAAAATGTTCTCAGAAGGCCGAGAAGAAAGGCCGAAAAGAAGAAAAATTGGCTTTTGCACCACGATAACGCCACTGCTTTCACGCGACCTTTTGGCCAAAAACAACACACTAATGATGCCGCAGCCACCGTATTCCCCAGATCTGGCGCCCTGTGACTTTTTCTTGTTCCCTAAACTGATAGATATTCATGAATAAATATATAATTTTTGAAAAAACTCAAAATTCGCAATACTTTTTGAACACACCTCGTATATTCTTTTTAGGCATCACCAGTCGAGTCGATCTAGCCATGTCCGTCTGTCTGTCTGTCGGTTTCTTAGCAAACTACTAGTCTCTAAGTTTTTGAGCTATCGGGCTGAAAATTTCATCATAGTCTTATTTCTTTTGCAAGCAGTTTATATGTCGGAACGAAATCTAAAATTATAACTTCTCTGTTTTTCTACGTACTTATATAAATTTCGATTATGGTTTTAATTTCATTGAGATCAGTTAATTTACATTAAAATGTAAAATTATACATACATATAACATGTAAAATGTGTACATAAATGTTATACATATTTACAAACTTCAATATTTTTCTATTTTACCGAAATGGATTGATTTTTAATGTTCCAATTGCAGACTGCAAGGGTATACAAACTTCGGCTTTCTGAAGCTATCTTCCTTTCTTGTTTTTGTATAACATTACTCAAAATTCTTACTGAAGAAAGTGGCAACCGTGGCTCTAACTCAGAGAATCCGAATCGGATACCACAGCGATTTGGACATGAAATCATTCGGCAGAAATTCAATGTGTGATTTTTATACCCTTTATACTAGAAGTTTGAAATTGAAGAGAAATTGAACTAAAGGGATTTCCGTAGCACCCATGCACTATAGGCTGGATAATTATTTTTTGTTGCCAAAATTAAAAAATACAAAACAAAACTAAATATTTGGGTTCCATTTTTTGATTTGGGGTTTTAATAAGCTCAGGAACATATTATTAATTTAATTTCAGTGTAAATATAATTCTATTATTATTTTTATTTTTAATTTTAGGTAGTATTTTTAAGTATTACAATATGCTAAAATGGCCATTGCCCTATTTTTTTTATATAAAATCGCGCGCGCGATTTTTTTTTTCAAAAAAATTGTTCGCCTGCGGTGCTGCTTTAAGTAATCCCAATAATTTTTTTTTTAACCTATGTTATTTTGCACAGCCAATCTTTGCTTTTGACATTAAACAAAAAGTCATTTATAATTTTATATATAATATAATCTTAATATTGAAATACAAAAAAAAAAAAATGGAATTAAAAAGTTAATTACTACGAATTTTACGTTGTCAAATTGTTGTTTTATTTATATTTCACGCATAAATGTATTCAAAGTGTGCAAAGTGTCGACATATATAGTATTTACGCTAAGCACAATTTGACAAACATTTTAAGCTTCAGAGCCCACTGTATTTTGTATGAGAATTAGGCAAAACTTTAAAGATTTATTGTGACTAAACTAAGAGCGTCTCCAACATAATTTTTATACCAAAATGTAAGTTGAAACACCCCCTATCTATCTATTTTTGGAAGGGGCCCGTATAATAGAAAATTACCCTCTAATTAAACAACACTTTTTCTTATTAATTCATACAGCAAAAAGGGCTGTTAAAAACACTAAATTACAGGATAATCACAAGCAATCAAACAGTTAAAAATCATTACCACATAGTACAAACCATTCTCTTTTGATGCCATTATAAATTGTTTAACAAAATCTTAGCCTAGTGCCTTTTTTATTATCTTTAAACAGATTGTTTTTTTTACGAAAACTAGCTCACGTGCGCACGACACTCCAAACTGCTGTTTATAACTGCCGATATCTTAACAGAGCGTGCCTCTGTTAAAATTTATGTTACGTAACATTGAAGTCTGTTGTTTTACTAACACAATGGCATTACAAAATCTTAATATTAAGGACTTTCGAAAAATTGGTTTTTGGCCACAAAAAGCGGTCATCCAGGCAGCCTATAGCGCCATGTGCGTATACAATTTCCAACTGGTTGTTACATCCCTGGCATGGAGTGGCCGTTTCCGGCCAGCTCTTGGCAATGTTTGTGCGACAAAAGTAGCAAAGCTCTACTGCAACAGCTTTTGCAAACAAGTATGCAAACAAGTATACAAACAAGTAGGAAAGCTACAGCCGAGGGTGACCGATTGTGAGATAATAGGTACCCAAAGTATTATCAGTTAAATTAAATAGCACACAGACATGAACAAAAAAACAAGTAAGAAAGCTACAGTCGAGAGTGCTCGACTTTGAGATACCCGGTACCTAAACGTTTGTGCTTTACACTAAAAGGCTATTTAAAATTGTACATACATTATCATACTCTACTTCTATACTTCTTAAAATAAATCGCCTCTCGAATTAGCTCCTGACCTAAACAATTTAATGTCATACTTAAATATGAATGATATATTTTATAAAAGACGCGCCATTATTTCGCGCGGCCAAGGCTCGAATGCGCCACCTGTCGGGTGTTGCAACAGCAAAAGCAGTGCCATAGGGGAATGTGTTAAAATTCTAACCTTATTGCTAATATCTCGCATGTTTATCTTCCGACTTTACTGAAATTTTCAGAAAACGTCCGCTCTATTTTATTAATTTATTGTATCTATTAACTTTAACCCGAAATTAACAAGTATAGCTTATTTTAGGTTTTTTATGATTTTTGAGGGCGAAAGTGGGCGTGGCCAAATTTTAAAACAAACTTGATCTGCGTGCAACAGATTCCAATGTTGTAACTCTAGCTCTTATAGTCTCTGAAATCTGTTGTTTCACACGGACGGACAGACGGACAGACGGACATGGCTAAATCGACTCCGCTGGTGGTGCTGATCAAGAATATGTATACTTTATGGGGTCGGAGATTTCTCATTCTGCCTGTTACATACCTTTTCGGTTGGCACAAACTTATAATACAAGAATAATAGTCAACTTACCCCAAATAGTAAGAGTGCCATAAAATAGTAGATTACACAGAAAATTAGTTGTATTACTATTAAATAGTTATGTCGCATTTACAAAAATTATTAAATCCGTGTGTAGATTCAACAATCCCCTACTAGTATTCACCTTCTTAATTCTTAACATTTTTTATTTAAGTTTTTGTTACAGTTAAACAAATTCTTGTGGGAGATATTTTTTAAAATCTGTATTTATAGGGTTACGATTTGTTATTTAATCAAATAAGCAGTGAAGAAATCATATTAAATGGATACTTACCTTTAAAAAAAAAAACTTCATCGACCTAGAATCGAACCGGGAGAACTCATTAACCGGCCGCTCAACCAACTGGACCGCACCACGGAGGCAAACCAAACACGACAGTCTAGTACTCAAATACATAATTGGGCAGTTTTCCCAAGTTCACTCAAACTCCAGATTTTGCCATTCTGTTCTACAGATCGCGATTGGCTCAGAGCATAGAGCGAACGCTTTAAAACCATAAGTTAGTGTAGAATCACACTCTCGGTCTTAGTTTTTATTTTTTTTTTCGTTTGATATATTTATTTTGTTTCTATTTTACTAAAAAAAAAACATTGTCGACAAGAATGGCAAAAATTTTTATTAAAAAAAAATATATATTTACAAAATAAATGAGATATATATAACTATTTTTTTTAACATTTTATAGTAATTCTACTAAAATCTTCACCAGAAAAGCAACAAAAAATACATAAAAACATACAACTATTTTAATAGTATTTTTTCTATTATCTCTGTCAAATGAAATACAACATATGGTTTTATTGCAATTTATAATAGTAATATTACATTCTATGATAGGACTAGCACTATTTTAATAATAGTCTTTGAAAAACATTTTGTTGTTTGAGAGAGAGACATGAGAAAAAAAGAGAAGTAGTATTTTGTACTATTTTTCATAGTAGGTTAAAATATAACATACTTTTGGTGTGTACACACTTAGGGAGAAATGCAAAAACAAAATACGTGAAAATCATTAAAATAGTATATAACTATTTATTTAGGTGTCGTTTACATATATTTTATCTTTGGTGTGTACACATTTGACAGAAAACCAACAACAAAATACATGCAAAATTTGTACATAGTATTCGAACTATTTTTCTGGGTTGATTTTACATAGTTTTTTTTTTTTTTTGTACGAATGGGAATACTATACTCTGAATTCAGATAGCTCAAAAACTGAGAGACTAGCATGCGTAGAAGCGGACATACGAACGGACTGACGGATATGCCTAGATCGACTTGTCTGGTGATTCTGATCAAGAATATATATACTTTATGGGGTCGGACATGCTTCATTTACTCTGTTGCAATATTCTAACTAAAAGTGTAACGTGTTATACATGTTATAAGGTTTTTAATCAAGAATTTAGTTTCATACAGGTAGACTGATGGACAGAAGGACATCACTAAACTGACTCGACTTGATGCTGATCAAGAATTATGCCGGTTCTTGGTTCACACTAAGTTATAATTTTCTTGTACACCTGCCTTTCGGATAATTCAATTTAAAGTTATAAATTCTTTTAACACAGTTCTTTCAACTACTGTGTTTAAGCGTTGGCCACCATTCACGTTCAGGAGCTTCTCATTATAGTGCTGATCAAACGGCTCAGACATTGGGATCTTCGGCAGGACATCCGCCACCTCCACCAGTACCAACCTCGCATCCACCGCCTCCCCCTCCACCGAACGGGGGAACTGGAGCACCTAATGGAGTGCTGTATCCCAATGCACCATACACGGATCATGGATTCCTTCAAATGACCTTAGGCTATCTGTCTCCGTCGTCGGGCACTTACAAGTCCGTGGATCCATATTTTCTCTCCCAAGGCAAGTGCCATTTTTAAGAGATGATACAATTCTTAGAATCATTGTAAACGTTGTTAAGCATCTTTAAACTTTGGTTTCCTGCAAACGAGGTCAGAAGATTGTATATTTTTAATCTATATGGTTATAAACAACTTTTAGCTAGAAAAATCAATTTTAAGTAAGCTGAGAAAAAAACATATTTTATTTAAAGCCGTGAGTTTTTTATTTCATGCATCGATTGAATCATAGAGCGTTTCCATTAGATACATGATCGCTAAAACTTAGTGCCAAATGAATATTATTATAACGGGAAAAAGTAAGACTTAGGTTTTCATATAATACATTTACGCGCATAGTTTTGGAACCGGAAATCTCAGAATTGAGCATTTTCCAATTATTTGGTCCGATTTGGTCTACTTCAAATTAACTGAAGGTCTTGCGGTTTAAACTAAAACTGTCAGTCAGAAGTCCAATCCTATGTATCTCAACTCCCCTGGCTATGCTGATAATAAACATCTATATATGTTATTCTCACATTTTGCTATATTTTATTGACCGCGTTAGAAGCTCTGACCTGTGTTTATAAAACACTCTATATGACTATTAATATGTATTTCTTTCATTGTAGTTTTCCTAGAAGTATGCTTATTTCTAGAAAACAAAAAAAGAAAACTTAACGTTTATTAAATATTATAGAATATATAAAGCCTTTATATTTAAATAACCAAATGATTGTGGAGGGACCAACTTTAGATATTTGACGTAGGTGTTATTTTGGGGAGACTTCCTAGTATCACAAGGTGGTGTAAATAGACATTAACACTGAAAGTTTACATTTTTGAAAACTATAACAAAGTTAACGAATTTCATCATTCGACCTTACAGCAAGCCTTTTCGGTGGAGCCCCCTTCTTTGGAGCACCCGGCTGCGTGCCGGAGCTGGCCCTCGGCTTGGGCATGGGTGTGAATGCTCTTCGTCATTGCCGTCGGAGGAAAGCGCGCACTGTGTTCAGTGATCCGCAATTGTCAGGCCTGGAAAAGCGTTTCGAGGCGCAACGCTATCTGTCGACTCCAGAGCGCGTGGAATTGGCCACGGCGCTGGGACTAAGTGAGACGCAGGTGAAAACCTGGTTTCAAAACCGACGCATGAAGCATAAAAAGCAGTTGCGTCGGCGTGATAATACCAATGGTGAGTGATATGAGACTAGAGTAAAACTATGAAAAGGCATTATCAAAGAATGTAGAAAGATCCAAAATTCACATTTTATATTTATAAAAATTGAGGGTGCTACAGAAATCACAAGGGTTTTGAAATCACTTTGGTGCCTAAAATATTTATTTCATACTTTTAGGGACTTTAATTGTGATTTCAAAACCATACTTATTTCTGGCGTACCCTCGAATATGTTATTATGAAAATAAATTTGAAAAATCGATGTTTTTATTTTTGCATTTTCTTGAAGTACATATATTTGCCTGTTGTACAAAAATGTTTTATTAAGATTCGAGAAATATTTTTGAAGTGACAGACAAAATTATAAAGTCGCACCGTGGGGTGCAAACTGTGTTTTTTCATTCGGTGACCACTATAACTCAGAAACCACTCTGTGGATATTGATGAATTTTGGATATCTCCTTGTTGGCATTAAAAACTAGTCCTTAATCGAAGGATATTGGTTTTTGTTAAAAATTACTACTTATTTTAGACAATTAAATTTTAATTTTTTATCGAATATCAGAGTCTAAAGTTTTGAAAGCCGCCATTTTGTGAATTTAAAAAAAAAAACAGAAAGCTTCGATTAAAGACAGGATTGATTATTAAACTATAGGTTTAGTTTTGGTTTTTTGATCTTAGATGATCCAGAAGGCTGCTGTGATGGTCACCGTGGGGTACTACTCGCGAGAGAGGGTCCAACAAAGATGGCGATATTTTAACAAATAATAATTTTGCTATTATTTTATTTTTGTAAAAATTAAGTTAAAGCATTGCATGAAAACTCTGTATAATTTAATTTGTAAAAAAACTTAATTACTATAAAAAATAAATTTTTTAAAATATAAATTTTTTAACGCCTCGGCACTCAGAAAAATAATCGCCCTGAAATTTAGAAAATCGCCATACTTTTGTCACCAAAGGCGACTCGCCCTAAAAAGCAGAAATATGTTTTCTAAAATTGAGAAAATTTATTTCTAAGATAAAGGGCATCTGACCTTAAAATAAAGAAAACTATTTTCTAAAATGTAAAAAAAATTTCTAAAGTCTAGGGTAGTTAATGTCTTAAATTAAGAAATTTGTCTTAATTTTAGGGCGAATTTCTAAAATTAAAAAAAAACACGTGTTTACACATTTAAGGTTATTTATAGCAACATCTTTGTGCAGTTTATTTATATGGGTTGTATACTCACTCTACCATAGGTAAAACTTACTTCTCATAAACGAAATATATCACACACGTCTGTCTTATTATTTAATTGTTTTGACAGAAGTTCAGTAGAACTGCTAAATTTGGTTAAATATTTTTGTTTACTGCTGAAATTTTATGAAGAGACTATCTGAAAAGTCAAATATAAACATTAGAAAAATGAGAAAGAAAGCTAACTTCGGTAAACCGAAGTTGGTATACCCTTGCAGTCTGCAATTGGATCATTGAAAATCGACCCATTTAAGTAATGTTGAAAAAACATCGTATTTTGTACATTTTACATTTTACATGTAGAATTTTACACTTTCATATAAATCGACCGATCGCTTCTATGGCAGCTATATGATATAGTGGTCCGATTTTAATGAAATGAAAACCGTAATTCTAGAACCATAAAAAACTGCTATATCTCAAAATTCATAGAAATTCGTTGAAAAACAGAGAAGTTAAAATTTTTTTTACATTAATTTCACCATCTTTCCTATGGCAGCTATAGGATATAGTAGTCCGATTTCGATCGTTCCGACATATATACTGCGTGCTAAAGAAATAAGACTATGCTGAAAATTTCAGCTCGATAGCTCAAAAACTGAGAGACTAGTTCGCGTAGAAACCGACAGACGGACAGACAGACGGACAGACAGACGGACATGGCTAGATCGACTCGGCTGGTGATACTGATC